>JAQIXP010001827.1:0-16897 GCA_034700285.1 Proteroiulus fuscus | reverse complement strand
AGTTTGAAGAAAACGAATTTAACATTGAAATCCCCATAGGCCCACGCTGTTAAAAGTGTGGACAGCCCCCTTAACACACGTTTCATAACTAGAAAACTAGGATATATCAGAAATCTTGATATGTGTTAAAATTGGACCAATATCAATAATTTATTGCAAATAAAAAATTCCGTAAGCAGTACTTAGGAAATACCGGTACCATAGTGATTGATCAATCACAATAGGCCTAGTTAATAGTTATTTACTTGTAGCTAATAAAATGTGACACTATCACAGTTTTTTAAACATACACACACTAAATATTTATACTCATAAATTAAACGCTATTTGACACAAAATGATTTTGTAAAAATAAAATCATGATTCTAGGCACTTTGCGCCATACACCAAAAGTAGGAAAAAAGTACAAAAGTGTAATTAGCAACGAAAGTTTAAAGTAGTTGGCAGCAATCTAATTATAATATTATAAATAAATAAATTGAAATTGCATTAAAATTGGTTTCCTAGCTGTTATTACCTCAAGTTTCATCGTTTTATGAATAAAATGCACTTTGATATTTTAGTTTGTAACTTTCGTTGTATATTATACTTTTGTAATTTTTATCAACTTTTGTTGTGCTGCGCAAAGTCCCTATTTAACAAATACCGTAAATAATAACTAATAAAATACAGGTGTAAAATCTGATTCTGACTTAAAAAACAAAATTATGAATTCTATCCACCCTGTGGACGGTGAAATGTCAGTAACTTAGAAATACATGTAACTATAATTATGTGTGAGTTGGCAAGAATTTGATATTATTGTTTTCAATCATTGTTAACTTTGCAACCTACTGCCAGTTCTGCATAGAAGAATGCTTAGTTTTACATTTGGGAACAAGGTCGAACATTTTAATTTTCATTGAAAACATTTTTATGTATAATGACAATTAAAAAAGAAATGAAATTTAACTTACCAGACTTTCTCCTTGAGCAACGCACGGGAGCTGCAACGAGATAAAAAGCAATAATATTGTTAATCCCATTTGTTTCCATCGTCTTATGTTAGTTAATTACTAAATATTATTATTGTTGTGTGGTTCTTATGCACTCTCTCTCTCTCTCTCTCTCGCTCTCGTTCTCTTTTTCTCTCTCAATTGATCAATGCTTTTGCTCATCTCTTCAATGGTTGCTGTGGCGATGACATTGGACCCATTTCTATTCCATATTGTAATGATCATGATGGGATACTAGTACTAGTCATTTCCATGCCATTTTACCAGGGCAACGCTGCAGGAGACGGCAGTAATGAGGATGTGCAAATGCCGACTTCATTGGCAACCGTTTGGATTCTCAACTATCGATTGATCTTGAAAATCCATGGTAATGGATTGCGGGCGCATGAGGGAACAAAGGGTTATTCCACCGTAAAATTGTGTTTACTGTGGTTACCAAGAGTCATAATTAATGTTTCGAGAGTTACACTAATGTTTTGGAATTGATATGACACGACATCATTGTAAAGGCTCAATCTTGAGATGTGACATGCAGATTGATGTGAAGAAGCCATCAGATTATTGCTAAACAATTCATCTTACCCAATTAACTCTTCCAAAGTCTTACATTGTTATAGGCGGTTTAAACAATTTTTGACTTGGTTCGCCACCTAGTGACAACTTTATTTTCATCGTTTGCAGTTGCCATCCATGGGGTTTTCACTGATCTCTGAATGGCAACTGCAAACGATGAAAATAAAGCTGACACTAGGTGACGAGCCAAGGCAAAAAAGATTGAAACCGACTATATAGTGAACTTAGAAACGGTTCTCCGTTGTCAGTAGACCAATTATATACTACCGTATGTATTGGTACCAAACAATTCAAACGGACCAGTGTCCAAGTCCAGAAAATAACCAAGTTTCTACTGCATGGAAAGTACTGAAAGTTGCCATTTGACTCCTTTTAACAAAAGATAAATTTTTCATTAAACTAGATATCAAACTGGCCACATTTAAAAGAGAAACTACTTTAAAAAGATCTTCAGTCCTAAATGGGACTCTTGCTTCCATACTGCATGGTCTTCTACAATAGTTCTAGCCAGTACAGAGAATAAGGGATATAGCACAATTTTTCTTAAAAGATTGCATTTCCTGCACTTGCAATGGTTTCTGTGCGCCATTCTCACGCAGAGGGAATTATCCAGAGCTACCAAATGAAATTGATAATTTAAATGAATTTATTATTTAACTAGGTTGAATGGCATTAACTAGGAAGTAAATATTTTAAATCTTTAAATATAGTAGACATGTAGCACATTTGAAAGTTATTCAAAATCAAAACAGCCCTACATCCGTCCTTTAAAGCTATACACGTAGTTCCATAATTGTCACTACCGGTACCATGGCTTTTATAACCATGTTTGACCAGGAAGTCAATGCAGATATGCTAAATAAGCTTAGGCCTTGTTCAAATATCCGGGGTTTCCAAGGAAATTGCATGTCTTTCGGTCATTAAAATGCTTTTAGGACTACCTCTAAGCTTGCCTGTGCGTGAATAAAGTACTAAAGTAAATACATAGGGTAGTTTACACATATATAGACTGCAGTTATGAACTATTTAATGCAATTTTGAGTGAATATAATCAAGATGGCGACACACCTGTTAAGCTTATTACTATTTCTGAATAAGCCCAATTGGATTAAAGCTTAGGCCTATATGGCATACATTTTTGTTTCATTAATAAATAAAAAACATACATGGTAATGATTTGGTTGAAGCTAGATCAAGAGAAAAAGGGGAGGGATGGGTTGGTCTACTTAATATGATGCACAATAAATTTTTATTAGAAGATTTTGAATAATAGTCATATAGTGCCACTAGTTCTGTCAGTGATTCAGTTGGAAGACCTGAGGGGAGGGAGGGGGAAGCCAAGATTTTTATGGATAACCCTTGTCCGGTCCTGTCCTTGCAGGGTTCCCACCAAAAATGGAACATAATTTTTCCTGAGAATTCCAGGTTTTTCAGACAATAAAATGCAATTTTCCAGAGTACATTTTTACATATGGCCATTAAAGAAATATGCATATTAATATGGTGACATAATTCAGAAGTTGCGAATGAGCCATGTTATCAAATAGGATATTCGCTACTTTGAAATGTGATCTTCATTTATCAAATGCTTTCTACTCAAAAAGAATACATGTATTGCTTTAGGGACTATCAGCAAAGTTTTTGGAAGAGGCTGTCATCGTGGAAATTGCTAGAAATTCCCTGAGTTTTCCAGACGGCAAAAATTCCCTGACTTCAAATTCCTTGTGTTTTCCAGGTTGGTGGGAACCCTGCCATGTATATTCCTACAATCCTACTTTCCAGGATTTCTCTGATTTGGACGATTATCTGCAACTTGCAAGAATCACCCATTGCACCCAGCATTATGTAGGCCTACCTGCCAGAAAACAAGGGCATTGGCGACTTCCCTTACCCAGAATGAACATTTACTGGCACCAATAAAAAATATGAGATCGACTTTCATATTCAAAGATTCATGAAACCAAAAGATCATTGATGAAAATGTGTAAATGACACAATTAATATGACGCTTGGCCAAACCTATGAGCCTATCCCCTAATTATCGTTCAGTAATAATAAAAAAAACGTACTTATGCTACCTTCATGAATCTGTGAGCAGAAGTCCACTGTCATATGATGATTGTTTGCAACCACAACCTGGGCTAATTGATTTTGTAAATTGGCAGCCGAATTCCGTCGTACCCGAACGTAGCCATAGCCACCACCGCAATCCATGGCTTATTTTGGGCAGTCGGGCAGTGGGACTGCCTCACAATCTGCACATCGTCACGATTATACCAATCACTCCTTCACACTTATTACTAAGACAAGAGTTTAAAAGCCAACTACCGCACTCGATTCAACACACGAAAACGTAATGAACGTGGATGCCTCATAAACAATAACCCTACTTGTGGTTATAGCAGTCTATCGCACTCTCTATGCTACCTTCGTCTTGCTCAAGTGGACTCGTCCATGTTTGCGTTTCCAGGAAAGGGCAAACGATCAATACGATGGGCGGGGCAATTTCGAGCATGATTACTATGACGTCAACATTACGTCAATGCTGACGTTGGCGCGTCATGTCCGCTGGCGGTCGAAATAATGGTACATTGCAAGTTATTAAAAATAGTCAGGACTTGGTATTTCTGAGAAGTTATTAAAAATATGAATGTTGGGAATAAATGGTAAACGTTGGCGGGATGACCTAGTAGCAATACAAATCTATTTCAGTGCAGGCTAGCTATATAGTGCATCAAAAGTAAAAAATTCTAAATTGTTATCAATATTAGTTTATTGTAGCTGCTTACTAGAATCGCTGTAATTAAATTGAATTTATTCCTCTCTGAAATGTTACTGTTGTTACAGAGGGTGGGACTCTGTAAATGCAAGAAGACCATGCAAAATATATTAACTATTTAAATTTCGTCCAAGATAATAGCCATTTTTTCTGATGAGCCATGCAATTAGCCAAACATGTCGACTATAGGCTATATACCGTATTGCATTATGCCCAGTGAAAAATTTACTGCACTCCAGATTGCAATCTTGCCTGCAGTAAAACTACAATGAAAGTGCTGTAGGATTGTTGGATTCTAACAGTTATTTCAATAAAACTGTATTCCATAAAAAATTATGATGTTCTTGAAAAACTGAGGGGACCCCCATATTTTTTCCATGGACAAATCCACAGTACATAATTATTGTAGGCCTATGCAGAAATAATTTTCAAAAATATTAAAAAATAGGCAGAAAAAAAAGTTTTATAATGATTTTTTTTTTGCATGTACCCATTTATAATGATTAATATTGTATGCACGACTTGATTATTACAGCTTTAGGGAAAAGAGAATAACTTTGACATTTAATTGCAGTGATCATGCACTGAAAGTTAGTAGGCCCTACCTGTACTTCCTAATAATTCCTTGAAATTTCTAAATTTGGAAAACAAAGTTTCGGAACGCATCCTTTATTTATTTATTATTTTTTTTTGTATTTTTATGCACTACATTTACACAGACATTTTTTTAATTGAATAAATGCGAAATAACAGATAGTATAAATAAACAAATTCCATTATTGAGATGCAACAACTCATTCGTACTGAGGAGGAGGTGGGGGTACAGGGGATCAAGTATATAGTTTTAAATAGAAGTTTTTGCATTTTTAATGCAGAATTGGTCAGTGTACAAAGATGCAGTCCAAGATCACAGCCCTAGGTTTATTTGCAATGACAGAAAAACATTATAGAGAGGAGACTGATGTAGATTGTAGAACGGTGAACCCCCAAGAAACTGCAAGCTATAGCACGCTTTGTTTCTTTAGCCTATATACATGTACTTATTTCTAGAACTAATTCTGGCATTTGTACATGCACTTCTGCAAATAAACTAACATTGACTAAGTGCTGAGCATGTGGGTATCAATATCTTTGAACAGACTGTGACGTCTCACAAGTTTCTTGAATTAGTCAACATCTATTGTCGATGGTGTCATTCTATACCAGAGACTATATGATGTAATCCAGGAATTTTTATTGCACGAATTTGACTACCGTCATTTCAGCTATCTTTTTAAATTGAATCATTGCAGATAATTTCTTTTGTGTGCCATGTGTGAATTACAATACTTTCAAGATTATAATTATTGATATATAGATGAGAGGGTTTGGAAATGTTGTGTTGATAAAGTTAACGAAAATTAGGCCTAGTTATATGTTGATTGATGATCATACATTGATGATCAATAAGATTCATTGTTCTAATTGATTCGACTTCTTTATTTGCCATGCAGTTTTGGAAAAATAACTAAACTATGTAGTTTTGGAAAAAAAAAAAATAAACTATGTAGACCTATATAGTTTTGGGGGAAAAAAACTTAACTTAAAAGTGCTAAGTAAAAAAATCTACTGGTATACATCATATTGCTAAACTGAACTGAATAGTGGAACTCTATTAAAATTATATATATATTTATTGTTTACAATATTATTGCTAAATTTCAAATGTTGATAATTTCAAAAATCAGTAGCAAGTAAACACCTTTATTTATTGTAAATAAAGTTCACGGAGATAGAAAAAGTTGTCATGGGAGTATACGAGCGTATCTGCAGATTTTGGTTTGGTTTCCCATAAAAATTCTTGGAAAAAATTGAATCTGAAGATTTTCAATATTTATGTATTTTAAGTGAAACCAAAGAATTTGAGATTCTATAACTATTGGAATTCTGTTACATAGATATATTCTTGTAATAAGTTTGGATTTTATATCTAATCATGGTTAGTGAAAGTTTGTGTTTGCAGGGCCTTCTCATGTTTTTCTTACAAATAAAAAAGAATTTTTGAAATGTTTTACGTGCAAAGTTATACATTTGTTTTTATCAGCACAAAGAGTATATAATATATATAGTGTAATACAAATTGTTATACAACTTTACCTTGTTGTCCAGAACGGACCGAGGGCCATCTGTTTGCTGACCAAGTGCTGGAATTTTGCTGTCCCGAATTCGGAATTAGCACCTGTCCCAAAATTGAGCCATTTTGTACTGGAGCTCGACGAGTATCCATTTATAAATAAAGTCCAATATAATATTTTAAGAATGCAATCGGTTTCTATAGAACGGATCTGCAGTTTGTACAACTAAACTTCTGTTTGAAGGGAAAACTAATGTTGTCCAGCCTCCAGAATAGCTCCTTTATAGAACCTCACGGTTTCTCTATCTAATAGTGAAGATCATGACGTTGATTTTTAGTTTTTTTTTAAAAGTCGAGGTTGGATAATACATGTATGTGATTAGTCAGTGGAGCCACAAGTCGATATAAGCCTGCCAAGTATATTTGGTGTTCGACTATATAATAAAAGAATTCCACATGCTGAGGATGACGTCAATTCAACTTCATTAGAAATTGGAGCAAAGGGAAAGGATGCCAACAATGATGTATTTGGCAAAATTAAAGATGAAGTAGTTTCGGTGAAGGTGAACCACCAGTAAACTTTAAGAAACAAATAATAAGCCATATAGTGCAACATGGGATATGCCTAATGTAACCAAATTTGGAGTGATTCCAAAGCAATTTAGTATATTTTAGAGTTTCAAAAAGACTATATACATATCAAATTGTTCAATTAATTTTAATTTATGTAAGTGATTTGCTGGCTATTAAATTTCTTTTCATTTTCAGATTAATAAGTGGACCATTCTATTAAATCATTCCCATATGTAATTATAGATAAGTTCTGTCAACCAGTAACAAAATATTAATTATATCCCGAATTATGTAATTCTATATACTTCCTAATGTTTATTTATTTATTTTGCTTTAAACAGGAGCACATATTATAGGCTATATATATTGAATTTGTTCAAAGCTATAAAACTTTGTAAAAATGATATGCCTAAACATATATAGGCCTAGCTATATTAAAACAAAAGAAAATAGGATTATTTTAAAATCTAGTTTCATACAATTTGTTCATACATTTTCATTTTATCATTATTATATAGGCTGCATTTGCAGTTTTTTTAATTTGCAAACTATTTATTTTATTATGCTATGCAATGCCTGTTAATTATTTTTTAATTATTTATTAAAGACTATAACCAGTTTAAGTGACATTAAATTAATAGTACTGTTGATCATTATACAGGCCTACAATATTCAGAAACCAATTAAATAGTGCTACGTTAGTCTACGGTATTTACATGTGGCAAGCCACAATTAAGGCCTAAATATACAATTTTTTTAAAACAATTTGTTTTAATTTTCAGGAAGTTAAGTAAAACTACAAACCAAATTAATATGATAAGTATCAAACATAATATACTGAAACCATTTTAATATATCCTTTGAGATTCCATAACTTCAGATATATTTTTCAAAAAGTTAATTACAACGAGAATTCGAGCCATTCAATGTACAGCAATATATTAATTATTTAACCTCAAAATGAGTATAATTTCTGCTAAATTCTATAAATAAATTTTATGTTAAGCATATGCGTATGAAGGTTGGAGGATTGAGTAAATAATTATTCTGGAAAAGGAAAAATTGGGTAACCCTCAATTTACTTTTAACTGTTACTATTTATAGCACGTACCGTACATGTGCAATTTAAATACCCTCCTTTCAAATAAAAAGTCTTCAGTGACACCCTGTAAACTATGCATTTTGGAGTGCTTCTTTAACCGATAGATGGCGTACGCTTCCTGGCTGGTGCTTGCACGCGATGACTCACGTGCCCTGGGCGCTTGCCGGCATAATTTTTAGGTTATGTAGCGAAAAATAGCTATTTAAAAATAACCCGTTTAATAATTTCCCCAACAATTATTTTTACTCATGCTCTTCTAATAAACATATTCACAATGCAGTTGTAGTCTTAAACATGCCATATTAACGTCCAGTTAGTAAGAAAAAAATTCAATTTAGGCAAAAATAATGAAAAACTTTGATTCGGGTTCACTGCTCCATTGTGGCAGAACAGCTCGTCAAACGTGGCGTGTTCGGAAAGTATGGTTACAATGTTACTTGAGTTTGTTTTGTAAGATTTTACTTTATAAATAACAATTTATTACTAGGAAGCTCTCCTAATTTAATTTTTGTTTATATTTTACTTGCTCAACAAAATTTTTTGCTAATAAATTTCATTTTTTCTACAATTTCAGGAGTTGAAATTATGCCAAACACGAGTACAAATCGAAATATGCAGATTTTAAAACGACCCTTCCCTCGTTAATATGACGATTGGCGATGACGTCGACATGCAATAACCAATAGGAATCACCGAGTGACAAGAAGGCGCATGCGCATTTAGGTGTGTTCTTGGGCGTAGAAGAAGCAGGGTCCGCCATTTTCCAGTCGGTATTTTTCTCTGCACGCTCAAACAGTTACGAAAATGCATTCGCGTTGAGAAATAGAATGTCCTAAATGGACAGATGGTTTTCAACCGTCGGACTACCAGTTTTCAGACATTTTGTGTTAGTTGAAGTGGGATTTTATTATCGGTAGTATCGCGATTGTGACGCGTCGCTCGGCCGGGATTATTTGCTGGAGCAGCCATAGGCCTACACTTATGTTAAATGCCTATGGGCGACAGATTTTCAATACAAACTCAATCGCGAGGATACGTGCCATTAATTCATCTATAAAATAATAGTGTGTCGTTTAATGCAAGCGGTTATTCTATTCTGCGGTTCTCGCTAGTTTTGACGTGTGTTTTTCACCAGTTTTTCGTGGAAAAACGGCCAAAAAGTGTCCAAAATGTCGGCTTGTAGTACGCGAACGCCGTTGCAAACGGTTCACGAAGCGCACCCCGCCGATCATGTAAGCATGTATTTCGATCTATTGTTATTAGGAGTAGTATTCGAGAAAGCGGTGCCTTTTAAATTGGGATGTAAAACAGTATTAGAATGGAATTATTTATCATACAAAAGGTGAATGAAGGCACAGTGAATGAAGGAGAAGTCGATCACTCCATGTATGGCTGACGAAGTGAGCGGAATCTGATCTGAACGTTTCCGCTCACTCAGCACTTACGTTGAAATGCTTTGAGCGCTACAGGAGCGCTCTTGGCTTTCATATGCTAGTTCTACCTCAAGAAAAAAATTAAAAGATTATTACCATTTGTTTCTTATTATGATACAATAGTTTAACCCCATATTTAAGCATGGACTTATAGTTAAATAATTAACTTCGCTTTACTACCTAGTTAAGAAAGTTACACGCACTCAAAGTTTGGGAGGTGGTGTGGGGAGTTAATCAAATCCTCAAATTGGTGGGATTCTCGTGTGATGCAATTACGACTCCAAATAAAGCTTATTTCACTTCTCAAATTGGGTTATTAGGGCGATTATGGGGTCACCCCTTCCATCGTCTTTTATTCCCCTTAAATACCTAATCCAGAAACTGGTAGGCCTATCATAGGCTTTTCGGCTTTTCTCTACATAAAAAACCCACTCCCCTTTAAACAAGTTGACTGTACAATTTAAAGGTGTTGTGACCTTTTAACATTTTCTATTGTAAAATGTTTTATAGTAGCTTTTTTAGCGCAAGTAATAGAAGAATGAGTTGTCTAATGCATTTTGCATTTCATGCGAAATGGAGGATTGTCTAAAATCCTTGTTAGGCTTATTTTATAACCAAATCGCATTAAAAAAGCTCACGGAAGTGCAGATCATAGCCATATCATTGATGGGGAAAGCTTTAGATTGCTTACAATACAAATGCATGAATCAAATAGGCATTAAGCATCATTACACACTATTGAAAATGCAATTTTCCCATGATTCAAGGCCTGGGAGATACAACGTTGCTATTAAATAGGCCTTGCCCAAGCCAACAAAAAGAAAGAATGGAAAATGTTAATATTTAGCCACCCAACTCAGATCCAGATTAAAAGGAACTTTAGAAGGCTAGGTGTTAAGCTATTAACATTAATACCAGTTTACCCACTGTGCAGAAAATTTTAATTGGCAGGAGGTAGACACCCTATTTAACCTGTTAGTCAAAATGCCAATTTGGCTCGAAAACGATTTCTTCCAAATTATGCTTGACCCAGTCACGGGTGTACCAAGTTTTTGACCGTTTATTATTCTCGTATTTGTTGTGTGTGTGTGTGTGTGTTGTGTGCAAAATTGTGTTTTTGCGTGCATAATTTGACTGGTTGAACAATTTCCTTCCACGTATGTTGTTTGCCAGGTTGAGGACAATGCTCCCACACAAAGAGTCACATCATCTAGAAGTAGGACTTCGGATGAACCACATATTGGCAAATATCGACTATTAAAAACCATCGGCAAGGGAAATTTCGCCAAGGTGAAGCTAGCTAAACACCTGCCCACTGGCAAAGAGGTGAGTAATACTAATCCAGGTATTTTTAGGGTGGGGGGGAGGTGGGATACCATCATCTCATTCGGCTTTTTCGAGGTCGTGATTTGCCGTTTGGGCATGGTTCATGCAAGAGCTCAGAAGATGGCTGCGGGCTCTAGGTGGAGCCTACCCACTCGCAGTCACTTGACAAACTGGTAACCGCCCGACCTAGCCAAGAACTTGAACGTGGTCGTTAAATAAACTTACTGGAGTGGCTTGCTAGGCAACTTTGGGCCCTCCCGTAGCACACGCGTGCATCTATATTGGCAAGGTTTTCACAACCTGGACAATCTTGGAATGTCAGGAAGTTGAATTGTAATGGAAAATGTCAGAATATCTTTGATTATGGAAAGTTGCGGGGGTTCTTTTCTCACAATTTTGTATTCGTAAGCTAAAACTTGTACTTTTGTGTGAATTATTCCCTGCGTTGTCGAATTTCCAAGAAAAAGTTAGTGTTAATGCCAGGCAGGTAATAAAAATCCGGGGTCATTGCTGAATAGTAGCTCGTTACGCTGTCCCACACCTGACCTGACGACCACTCCGAGGGTGGTGTGCGGAAGAGAACATTAATGCTTGGTTACATGCCGAGGGAGTATTTGATGTTCTTTTTGGTATTAAAAGCTGGGTGAAATTTTTTTATTTTCAACTGTTTCCATTAGGTGAAGGCCAATAAACTAGCTCATGTTACAATACAGTGTAATGAAAATAGCAGGGCTCATAATAAAAGTATCATTTTCTTTTTTTTTTCCTTTCTAATTGGGCGAATGAAACTATATAGGCCTAGGCCGTTTGCGGGAACATTGAAACGTAAATACTTGTAGATGTGTTTTGAGCAAGAAAACACATGCATAACTCATAATTTATGCCAATTTAATATATTCGTACTATTATGCTGCTCCTACGGTGGCTGTGGGGGGAGGGGGGGGGGGTGAATTCTGCAAATTAAAAAATATTGCTCGTTCGAATAGGAGTTTACGAATATTAGAGAATTTATTTAAGCTTAGTAGTTTTGTCGTGGATTTAAGCAACCGACTCCACCTTTGGTGACCAATCAAGTGAATAAATTCCAAGTAAGGTTGTAGAGTACTACTGTATAAGTTTTGTATGAAAAATAGCTTATCTAGCAATCCATAAAGGGGGTATTTTTGCTATCTTAGCTATTGGTGCTATTGCCCACAGACTCCTGTTACCTGGAGGGTTTTGTTCCCCCTCTTCACGAAAGTCCACCTGCCTTAACTTATTTTAATATAACCTAAGCCATAATTCAAGATTGCATTGGCTTGACACGGGTATAAATGAAAAGTAACCAAATGCTAAGTCTATTTGGGGGGGCGAGGGGGATCAGGGAAGAAAGTATTCTATGACATAGGTAACCTCGGAGTTATCAAATCTTGGTCTAATTAATGAGCTGCTGATGTGTGAATTCTTCAGTACCGGTAATTGCATTGAAATATGCAGCTCTACTATCATCATGCATAGGATATAGGTATATGACGTAATCATCCCCACCGTATCTCCCACATTCTGATTGGAACTCCCTTACCTCTAGAAAAGTAGGACCTACTTGATTTTGACCTGGGTATTTGATTTTAATGCCATTAACATTTGCTGACCAGTGTGATATTATTAGTGTGGTTATTTTTGACTTACACTTTTAATGTGGAATTGATTCATCCAAGTATAATTTATTGCATTGATGTTGCCCTTTTAATAGTAGCATAACCTTTCCAAATATTTCTTGTTTTGAATTTGCAGCCATTCCCAGGCTGTTGTTTGCTCTTACATAGTTACCGTATTATAAGTTGACCACCCTGTAGCCCTAGTTAGTTTTTTTCTGGACTAAAATGCAACAAAACTATAGTGAAATTTTTCTCCTTTGCCATTTCAGACCTTTGCCAACTCCAAGGTAGGTTGAGCTCGCCTTCCTAAATTATTTTGAAATTTTAAATGTTTAAAGTACATGTAGCAGCTATGTCTTTGTCAGCTAATCTGTGTACTTGTATGATTGTAAGATTTGTGTCGGTCGTAATTTTGCTGCACAAACACACCTGATAACAAGAACAGCTGTACATTTTTTTTTGCTTCTTTGGCATTGGAAACTATTCCAATTAATAGCCGAGCCTTATCGCCACCTACAAGGAGTTGCCAACCGTGAGGGCGTATTTTCTGTGCAAATTAGTAGTTTTCGTCTTCCGCCCAAATATTTCGATGGCAGAGCCCTTTCACTTTTCACTCACTCACCCATTGTTCATTATGTTAGTGCCTGTAGGTTTTTCTACAAGTTATGTGGCTTTGTATGGATATTAGTTACATACATTATTTCAGACTGTGTAAGGAGTTAGGCCTATCCACTTTACTGAATTTTTTTTCATTTTTAACAATGAAACTTACATTTCATAAGAATAAGAGATGGTGCAAGTAATTGAGATATTTATTTCATTGAAATGACACATTTAGATATATAGTTTGTGCAGCTGTTTTTAGGCGTGATCTTTTGGTCAATTTAAACCTTGCAACCAACTAACTATTTGCCACTTTGATAATTGTGCTTTTCTGTTAGCTTGAAATATTTGTCATATTGCATGACATTGAAGTATTTTGATTAACATCTTGAGGTATCGACCTTAAGTAGACATGTTTGGAAAATCATGTAAAGGAAAAAAAATGCAGAGTTTTTTATGCTATCATGATATTTTGTGAACTTTTTTCGTGTTTTGGTTGGTCCCTTGCAGGCTTGAATAATGTATCTTTAAGTTAACAGCAGCTAAATTCATAATTAGCTAATTCCCTGTGCAGACTGTCAACCTGTGTAGTCAAGGAAATTTCCAAATTGGTACTCTTGTAAGCTTATAGATGGCCGAAGTCTTTTTTTTTTCGCTATAAGGGAAAGATGGTTCTTCTTGCCATCTTTTAATTTGCGTCCTAAATATTATGTAAAGTGGCCTCGAAATAATTATCGGATCTTTTAAAGCTTTACCACACATGTGGCATTTCTCATAACCTGGCTTACATAATTGTCTCGATTACGACACCATCCTTTTCTTCTAGTTAATCCAACTGCTGCATGAAGAGTTGCAGAGTGAGATTTAACAGCGTAAAATTCGTGTCAGCACTTACAATTTTTATTTATTGTGAAATTCATAAAAAATGCTCACGAAAGACGAAAAGCCATAGTCCACCTCATGCTTTTAGTTTACTGGTTATGAGTATTGACTATTGGGTGCAAATTTCTAAAAAAAATGTTAAAAAATGGAAATTATTCAAGGGACTGTTTTCTAGAATCTAGACTGTATGATTGCTGGGGAGCGGGGTTACGCGAAAAACGTGCTTACTGGATTTTATATAGCCTAATAATCAACTACACTCAGCTGTTGACTAACACTCCTTCTGATAACATTGCTCCTAAAATATTTCCCATCATAATGTGCAAGGTTTCATAAGGAGAAACCAGAAACTGTCTGACTAACAGACAGAAACATAAAAGCACTGCTGTGCATTTATCCAAAATTGTTTGTTTCTATAAAATGATCCGTGTTTGCTTGGATGCTGCAATAGAGCCCGAGATTATATAGTAAGAGGTGGCACAGTGCCGTAGAATTTTCCAAGTATGATTTGATTAGTTTTTATACTTGGTGAGGCTGTTTCTGTTTTGGATCCAGTTGAGCACGAGAGTTGCACGTGCATGCTAAAAGATTTCTGGTGACGTGGCAAGCAATGTATAAATAGTTGGAAAAAATTACTCCACATTTTTGTTTTTCTGAAATCTTGTTCGGCTTAACAGACGTAAGATGTTAGGATTTCCAAAAGGTGTGATGTGACCTTACTCAGATATTTGGCAAGATCATCTTTAATGCGGAATACTGCATATGTAATTGTAAAAATAGATCCAATACTGGCACTGGCATCTTAACTTTTCATGAAAGTAAAATCCTTATTTAATTTGTTTATGAACACAACCGGAAGAGATTTGAAAATATTTGTTAGGTAATAATTTTTACTTCCCATACGAAGTGGTTAAGTCCTACGATACTATTTAAATGCTAAAGGTGGAGTTCATTTTAACCGCTAGTTTTCTTAAGAAATACACTAGAAAAGTAAGACTGTGAAAGAAATATAGACTACTCGTATATCCCAAAGTTGCTGATCTCTCAAAGCTATTTTGAATCTGCCAGCTTGATCATTTGCTGCTGCTTCGACTTGATCGCATTCTCAAATCACAAAATTATTTTGAAGAAAGGTGTAGCAACCTTTTGAGTTGAACCTGGATTTTTTTCCCCCTCAAGACCTGCTGAATTTTGACAGACTTGCCGAATGTAGTTCAGCAGTCGTCCTTCACTATCTGTCCCAGTAATCAGATCTATCATTGCTGCAGTTGCATGTGCCCGACCTTGAAAACTCGACATGTTTGCCTACAAATTAGATTAAAAATGAAATGCGCTTAGTTTCCTTGAACTTAGGATACATTGGTAGCTTTGACGTCATCCATCCATCAATTATTTGTCTAGAATAAAAAATGAAAGTGGGATTTACTGGTGTATTCATTGCGTGGAATACCTAGATTTTCGTCACGTCATTCTGCATCCATATGGAGATTCTCATATACGATTTAATCCTTTCATTTTATAGGAAGTGAAATCTATTTTTGTTGCATGGTGGAAACTTTCCATTACTGATGGACAGCTCCATGTCAATTTGTCTGGTCGCTCCGACACTGCTAATCAAAGAAATCATTGCAGTGTAACCAGGTTACATTGTCGAAAATCCTTAGAAGTCCCTATAAAATGGCAGTGTTACTAAGTCACATTGTTGTAAATCCCTATTAAAGGGGTGCAATTTCGTGGAATTTATTTTTAAAGCAGCCCACAATGCACTGCAATTTCCCAGAGTGCAATGCATGAATCGAGAATCCGTAAATTGTGAGTGTGTGCAGCTGAATAATATTTCTCTTTTCACGAATCTAGATTCATGATCTAGTGTGTACATGGTATAACGTTTCTTTATTTTTGAGAATTTTTTTTCTGATCATCTAGGATTGTGGACTAACTAAAAAACAAAAGCTATTTTGGTGATCACCTCCCCTGTGCTTCCCATTTCCTCTTTATAACTCAAAGCAGGGTGTCTGGCCGTCTGGAAAACCTGGAAATGTCATGGAAATCAGTATGGTCTGGAAATGTCATGGAAATTTAATCTGTGTCTGGAAAATCTAAATAAAAGGGAAAAATAGGTGATTTTTAGCTCATTTTTGAGTTTTTTTAAGGAAAAAATTCGCCTACGGCGCCATTTTCTATCATTTTTTTTGCAGTTATGTTCAAAACCCTTCAGATTTTCGCCTGCAGGCCATGAAAAATATTTTTGGGTCGGAAAAAAATGGAATTTGTGGGTGCGGAGTATGTTAGTTGCCAAATATTGCAGTTTTAATTGCTTATGTTAGTAAAAACGAGTTAAAAATCACTTTTGTTTGGTCTGGAAATTTGTCTGGAAAACCTGGAAATGTCATGGAAATTTGTTACTGGATTTGGCCAGACACCCTGTCAAAGTTTTGTAGTGTCGTGAATCGGTTTGCGTCACTTATGAGATCGATCAGCTATGAAGGCAAAGAATGTAGTCTCTGATTAGCTCTTGCCGGTTTTAAAACTAAAGCTGTGGCGTTTTTCAACGTCCAAGTTCTTGTTCTACGTTTTCCATTTTTTGATTAATGGCCTAAAATCAATGGTTGATTATTTTGTCAGATAACTTTATAGGAATAAATAGTAAAACTTCACGCAAAAAGCTATACCGGGTACTCAAAGTATGTGCAAGAAATTCCTGTATGGCTAGATGAGGGATTTTATGCCCAGAATTAAGGACTTCGTATTAAGGGGGCTGTCCAAACTTTTTAGAGCATGCATGCTCCTATGGGAATTTCCACGTTAAATGAAAATGAAAATTTCTCAATAATGGCTAAACATAAATTGATGGGGTTTGATTTTTATGAAGGACAATTAC
>JAQIXP010001826.1:0-16905 GCA_034700285.1 Proteroiulus fuscus | reverse complement strand
GTTTACTCTTTACCTGAAAACATGTGCATGTGTTCAGGCAATTTGAATATGTCACCAGGTTTTAGGCTGATTTTGGCGCCCTCTGAGCACCCTGGGCAGGGCAAGTGCCCTGCTCGCCCTGCCCTTTCGCCAGCGCTGTGGGGCCCCACATTAAAAGTGTTGAAAATCATATTTTTAATAAATATTATGTAATCTCTTGGCAGCGGTATGATTAAGAAATATAAAAGGAAGCATGCTAACATAAAATTAAATTGAAAAAAAAATCCATTTATTAGATATTTACCTTAATTTGTATAGGCCTACAGCTGTTTGGTCCAATGTTTGGTTCTCGAAAAACCAGGTAAAGGCTGACCATATTACTCTGTTTAGGCTAGGATGGTTAAATCAGGTTAGGTAGCAGGGGGTCTGGTCTGGGGGCGAAGCCCCGGGTCAGGTGGGGGTCTGGGGGGGCTTCGCCCCCGGTTAGGCAATGTAAAAGACCCTTAGAGGCATTAGGTCTACTCGTTCGAATTTGCATCAACATCTATTTGCCTATGCAACGGCGGTATACACATTAATGTAAATATCTAATAAATCTATTTTTTAAAATTTAATTTTATGTTAGCATGCTTCCTTTTATATTTCTTAATCATACCGCTGCCAAGAGATTACATAATATTCATTATGTTCATTTTTTGTACATAATATATACATAATATTAATTTTTAACACTTATAAAGTGGGGCCCCATAGGTATACAAGTACCAAAAATCCTTTACACCAAACGTTTCCAAACACAAGCCAACCATTTGCAAGCATTTGGTGAAATTGCCTGTTTAGGAAGAATCCCGCATTTATATTTATTACCTTGTCGTGTTCTTTACAAAACGGTTTCCACGAAGACTCCAAAAACTTGAAGATATTAAATTCAATTGGCACGATTTTCCTCAATTGGCCTACGCTCTATTTCGAAAACTTATTACGAGAAATTTGGGATTACCCGGAGCCCCACTAAAAGAAATAAAATACTTCATACACTTAAAAAAGAGTAGGACTTTCTTATTAAACGTAACTGGAAAGCATTATTATAAATATTACCTTTCCTTGATCCTAAAAAAATTGTTTTCAAAAAATTTCAAAGAATTTGGAAAAATTCAAATGGAATAGCACGTGCTATATAGAGCTCGTGCACTGCATGCACCACGTGCCAGTCCTGCCATATATATTCATAGTTACATAATTGATCAGGTTTGCAGCACCACCTACTTTTCTTTTAGGCAGTTTTTTTTTTAAATTCTGCTTATTGAAGAATTTTTAACATTTCAAATGGGATTGCCTACCAATAAGAAAGCCTAGTAATTTTAAATGTAAGATTTTACATCATTGCACGATGTAATTGCAGGTTCGTTTTGATATTTATTTTACATTTTTCATAAATTTTAGAATTTTAGGACATTTTTCATAAATTTTATGACAATTTTAGAAATTTGGAAAACATGATCAAAATTTTAGGAATTACAGGACAAATGGGAGGCCTGGTTGCACAAAACAAGTTAATTCTGGTAACTACAAGTATGTAATAACATTTTTTCAGCTCCCAGTTATCCCCCACAAGAAGTGAAGTGCCTGGCCACGTCATCAAGAGTGATTCGAGTGGACTGGACAGCACCGCCATTGCAGTACATCCACGGACAGCTTTTGGGATACAAAATATTTTATTCGTCAGTCGATTTTACAGAAGGTAGAATAAAACCAAAACTACATCTTTTAGCAGATTTGTGCAAAATTAGAAAGTTCTTTTAACCCTTTGACCAGCAGTCATCTGCAATTTTTTTCAATGCACTGGAACATAATTATGTGAGGAAGCTACTTTGTCCTTTTCCTAGAGACATTGGAGCCGAAATCGAGCCCTTCGACCACAATGCACCTGGAAGATTTGGACCCATTCACAAACTACAGCATCCGGGTTCTGGCCTTCACAAAAGCTGGAGATGGAGTGAGGAGCAAAGCGCAATATTGCAAGACAGAGGAGGATGGTAGGTGAGCTGAACTTCTGTTCATTTTTTCAGAAAATATTACAAAAAAACCCTGACATTTTCAAAATGTGACCACACAAGTGATAGTAAAATTTGATTAAACTTTTAGTGCCAAGTGCCCCTGCTGATATAAAAATCCTTGTGATGTCATCAGACGCCATTTTGGTAACATGGCGCCCACCTCGTCACGCCAATGGAAAAATTACAAAATATACCGTGTATATGAGAGGTGGAGCAATGGAGGTAAAAAATTATTTCATAAAGTTGTTTTGGAAATATTTCGGGTTTAGTAAACTATTTCTTTACTTTCCAGAGGCCCTTGGACCACTCCTTACCGCCCAGGGAACTCATATTTGAAGCCAGGAGCCTCAAAGAGGATTTTCAATACGAATTTTGGGTAACAGCATCCACTATGGTTGGGGAAGGGAAGCAATCCAGGAGGGTATTCCTATCACCACATTCAACAGGTAATTGCAAAATAATCACATATTTCATGCTCAAATATTTGATGTCCTATAAAAATGCAAAACATTTCCCCCAAAAATATAGAAACATTGCAGGAATTCTTCCCATAAATATAAGAATTTTTCTTTTGAAATTAGAAAAAATATAAGAGAAATTTCCCTAAAATATAGAAAAATAGGAATGCTTCACAAAAATATAGGAATTGTTCTTTTGAAATTTAAAAATATAACAGCGACTTTTCTGAAATATAGGAATATTATATTTTTCCCAAAAATACTGGAATTTCCCCCCAAATTTTAGGAGTATTCTAGGAATATTACAGGAATTTTCACCCAAAATTTAGTAGTATATTGTAGGAAAATTAAAAAAACTTCCCTCATCCCCCCCAAAAAATGTAGGAGTATTGTAGGAATATTAAAACAACAATAACCCAAAATTTAGGAGTATTATTAATAAAGTGGATTGTTAAAGGAATTTTTTCCTAAAATTTAGGAGTATTGTTGGAATATGTAATGGAAGTAAAGCAATTTTAACCTAAAATTTAGGAGTATTATTATTAAACTAAGATTATTAAAGGAATTTCACCTCAAAATTTAGGAGTATTGTAGGAATATTAAAGGAATTTCCCCTAAAAATTTAGGAGTATTGTAGGAACACTAATGGAATTTTCCCCCAAAATTAAAGAGTATTGTAGGGATATTAAAGGAATTTTTCCCTAAAATTTAGGAGTATTGTAAAAATATTAAATAAATTCCCCCTTAAAATTTAGTAGCATTGTAGGAACACTAATAGAATTTTTCCACAAAATTTAAAGAGTATTGTTTGAATATTGAAAAAATTTCCCCCCAAAATTTAGGAGTATTATAGGAAACTAATGAATTTTTTCCCAAAATTTAAGAGTATATAATGTAGGTGTTAACTAAATTTTTCTCCACTATTGCTATTGAAAAATAACTCGATAATCTACACTGCGACATTAATTACTTTTCGCTAATTAATCTAATTTGTTGTTATTTTTTTCAGTTCTCGCCAAAATTGGTTCATTTCCTGAAAGTATAATTGTGTTTCGGAAAACGGATGTGCGGTTACCGTGCCGAGCCGTCGGAATTCCAACACCAGAGCGAGAGTGGAGACTACGTGGTCAAAGTTTACGAACATCTAACAGGATACGAGTACTGAGTGATGGATCCCTGGATATACGTAACAGTATGTCAACGGATTCAGGAAATTACACTTGCAGGGTGCAAAATATTTATGCTACAGACGAAATAACGCACGAACTCATCGTTAAAGGTTAGCAAATAAAACTAGTGGATTAAAATGCAAAAGTTAAAGATAACTAAAAAAAAATTATTTCATTTCAGTAAAAGAAGAAAAGGCCAGTGAGTATCAAACCTTTACACAATTTGATGGAAACCAGGACAAACTTATGATAAATTTAAAAATGACTAATATTTTTATCTTTCTGCCTTCAGCACCCCCATCAGCTCCCATTATAAAAGTCAGCAATATTGGTAAAACATATTTCACCTTATCATGGAAAATAGAAGATGATGGTGGAAGTTTTATAAAAGGTAAACATTTATTCGAGGGGAAACAAAACTTATAAAAAATATTTTTCCCCCATAAACTTTTTTTGAGAAACTGAGATTTACCACTTAAATAAATTCATTAAATTATTATTTTCAGCTTATAAACAAATAATAAAAAAATGGAATTATTTGAAATTGCTTTAAGAAAAAAAACTAAAAATAAAATACTTTGCAGATTATAATTTATAAAATCTAAAGTAAAGTAGTTCAGAAAGTTAAAAATTCAAGCAATTTATTTTATTTTGATTTTTTTTATTAAAGCGACACTAAATTAAGTCAAATTTCGTTTTAAATTAAAAAATTCCTATAAATGCAGAAAACCTTTCATTAAAGCTACATAATTTTCCCATAAATCCTGAGAATTTCCTTCTAAATACAGGAACTTTTCTTCTACAGCCTGGAAAGTTACCTCTAAAACTTTTCTTGAAATCCAGATAATTGTCCTCTATATTCAGGGAATTTATCTCCAAATCCAGGAATTTTCCACGAAATACAGATAACATTCCTCTAAATCCATAAAATTGCCCCAAAAAATTTTTAAATTTAAATCCAAAGGATTAATTCCCTTTAAATTCAAATTTTACATATCAGGCCCTGTATGAGTACGGTAGATCAAATTTTGAAAATATTTAAAATTCATTTCTGAGAAAAGTCAACTTACACGGTAGTTTAAATAAAGATTTAGATTTCCATGTTTCAGTAGTTTTATTTCTACATGAATACAGTAAATTATTGAAAATATTTGCATTTCTTCTTGGCAATTATATAAGAGTATAATACTCTGAATAGCAAATACAGATTCACCATAAATAAATTAACCATTTTTTACGTTTATATTTTATTTTCAGGGTACACCCTCAATCATAAAAGCGAAAGTGAAAATAGTGATTGGCAAGAATTACTCCTGGAGAGCGAAAATACATCTTATGTTTTAAAAAATTTATACTGCGGCAGTCGTTATCATGTTTTTATGATTGCACATAATCAAGAGGGAAGTAGTGTGGCCAGTAATATGGAAACTATAAATACCAAAGGAATTGGCAAGTAAATTTTTTGAAAACTTTAACTACCTTTAAAGGGAAAGTCACATTTTAACAAGAAAGTTAAAAAAAAAAGTCAAAAAAGGAGATTTCAATGCACTTTCAATGTTTTAAATTAAAAAGTACCTACTAGATGGCGCCAGTCATATTTTTATTACTATGATAAAATGGCGCCATCCGTATATTGTAGGAAAGTCATGATTTTTGAGTAGGCCTAATGGTAAATCTAATTACAATTTTAACTTCTATGCCCCTCTCAACTATTCTTTGACTTTATAAAAATAATTTGGGCATTGCATTGGTGAGACTTCCTTTAAAAAACAAATTAAAAAACAAAACTTAACCCTAACTTTTACTGTAGCACCGATTGTGCCTTCTCAAGAATCACTGTTAGTAACAAACCGTACATCAGTGACAATTAATTTGGAAGCCTGGGTCGAAGGGGGTTGCCCAATCAAAAAGTTCATCATTGAATGCAAACAGAGAGGAAATTTCGATTGGATTTTAATCACGAATGAAGTCATTCCCGCCCAAAAACAATACGTCATTCGAGATTTGATGGCCAACACCTCATACACAATCAGGGTATCGGCCATCAGCGAAGCAGAAGTTAAGAGGGCCGAATACGATGTGACCACTCTGGATGACCACCATAAAGGTTAGCACATACTGTGTAACAAATTTTAGCAACAATAAAACTAATTGAAATAGTTAAATAAAAGGAGAGCTTTGATGATAAATTCACTAACAGAATTTTTGGCTTTTTTAAATTTCAGGTGTCTATTCTCCGGACCTTATGCAAGAAGGAAATGCCAAACCGATCCCGTTTTACTTTAACTTAAATGTGATTATACCAACAGCAGTTGCTTTAATTGTGATCATAGTTGTAACGGCCACAATTTGCGATTTCATGAGAAGACGGCAGTACAGTAAGTTCATACGAATTCAATGTAAACAGAAGCACATGGTATATGCATGCTACTGCTCAAACCCAAAAATATGACTGCTTATGACATTCCCTTGGATGAAAACTATGACTTTTTATGATTTTTTACATAATTATCTTTAGTTACCAAGAATTCAACACCACGTATTTTCGAAATAAATTTGGAAGACTTACTAGTTTTCCAAATATAGTAGAAGTTTTAATAGCCTCATGATAATCATACAAAATGTATGTCTATTCTACAATCCCTGACAAAGTATGATTTCTAATGACCTTATCAGGGTGTCTGGCCAAATCCTGTAACAAATTTCCTAGACATTTCCAGGTTTTCCAGAAGGCCAAACACCCTGCTTTAAGCAGAAATTATTTTCAGAATTACACACAAATTTCTGTAGATAGTTTTAGACAAATTTCTGTAGATAGTTTTAGACAAATTTCTGTAGATAGTTTTAGACAAATTTCTGTAGATAGTTTTAGACAAATTTCTGTAGATAGTTTTTACAATATGATTTCTAATGACCTTATCAGGGTGTCTGGCCAAATCCTGTAACAAATTTCCCAGACATTTCCAGGTTTTCCACAGTGGCGGATTTAACGGTCAGCAAAGTCAGCATTTGCTGACGGCGCCCCCAGCAAAAGCCTATTGGGGGGCGCCCTAATTGATAGTGCTGAAATTTTTTTTTTAAATTTAGCATTGGTTTGCTGACCACGCCTTTTGGCTTAAATCCGCCGCTGGTTTTCCAGAAGGCCAAACACCCTGTTTTATGCAGAAATTATTTTCAGAATTACAGACATATTTCTGTAGATAGTTTTAAAACTAAGCTTAATCACGATTTCTAAAAAGCAGATCATGTTTCTACAGAAACTTTCAGCTTACATTGAAGTAGAAAACAAATTTAGGAATGTGTCTGCAGAAATTTTGCATCTCAGTTGCATTTATTGCACTGGCTGTATGTTTTCTTTCCCATTTTCATACGGACTACTTTTTATTATTGAAATTTTTCACATGTATTACATCCCAGCAATAATATATAGCTTACAATTTAATCAAAATAAATGGTTTTTATTTAGGATATCCCACTAGAAAGAGTGCATTGCCAAATTTCAAAAATCCCAATCTGAGAAATGTGGACGAAAAGCCAACAGACGCAATTCAAGAAGCCCAAAATTATTCTTCGGCACATCGGCCCAGTTCCCCCGGTCAGTTTAATGTATTTTTACTTTATATTGTAGTAGTAGTACTCTCCAATGAAATGTTTTAACATTCTTTGGGGGGTTAAGGTCCCCAGGATGACGTCAGTCCCTATGCCACTTATCAACTGCCGGAATGTATGTCACAGGGAGATGACAGCATTCCGATGAAAACTTTCGGACAACAAATCAGCACGCCCACTTCAGCAAATCCACAATCCATGATGCAATCCTCAATATCAGTAAGTAAATAAAAGAGAAAATCTCATAATATTACAAGTTACGATTAAAATAATGACCAAGAATGATTGGAAAGTGCATTGATATGAGCAATGTCATCAGCTTACCATAATTAAGGAATCTCGACGTTTCCAAAAGATTTTTTAAATCTTTAACATTCAATCTTGCAACTAAATCAACAATTTGTGCTAATACATTATTTTATTTCTATCTGATATTGCTTGACTTTTTATTTAAATTGAATAACTGTTACTGACAATTTCTAGTAATCTTTCCGCTATTTATTGTAAAACACAATGAAATCAATTTAATAAAATTATTTTCAAAATTTTAAAACTAACGATTTTCAGTTAGCAGAAATATTTTTGCAGCCATTTAAAAAAACAACTGAAAATAAGATTATTTTCCCTTGTTTATGTTTTATGTTAAATTTTCTCAAAATATATCAAAAAAAATTCTCAGAAAATAACAAGTAGCCCGACATTTTTCACTTGGTCTTGTATTTGTTACTGGTCAGTGAAAACCTTGTTAAATAAATATAAGCTATATTATAAAACTGCAATGTAATCCACTCATTTTTATGTTTTTATAAACTTAGCCTAACCACAAAGGACTATATTCAAAAGTAAGAAAAATAAGGGCATCAGGAGCCTCAGGAAGACAGCGATATCCGAGCCTTCGTAAGTAACAAAAATATCAGAAATGATTAGTACAAATAATGTGCCAATCTCTGAATTAAAGGAAAAATCTCACCGTTAAATCAAGTGATTTTTTAAATTAAAGACAAACTAACCAATATGACCAAAAATGCCAAAATTGCATGACAGTGTTAAAATTAATCTGTTGGTGGCGCCACTAATATCTGCCAAAATGGCTACTTTTTAAGACTTTATTTTCTACCGAATCACACAGTTACCAAGTAAATATTTACAGAATTCACACAGAAATGTTTAATTTACATTTAAATTTCCCGGACGTTCATAATTTTAAAAATAACTTTTAACAAGGTGAGGCTTTCCCTTTTAAGAAGCAGTCATTTGCCCAAAAAAAATTAGTCAACAATAATAATTATTTATTTCATAATTTCTTTAGCTGTAGAAACGCATTCAGCATTTGAAGACACCCATGGATACTTGGGAAAGCATAAGGGCCCGCCCCCCAGAGAAATACTTAGGATGCATCCCTTTATCGAAAGCGCCGTTCCAGTGGCTCCGAGCGCGCCACCAGCGGAATACGAAAGCACAACAAGTATTGACCAGCCAACAACGCCTGAAAGCAACTCTTGTACATTAAAATACGATCAGAATTCAAGAACGAAACCATTTCACAGAGGTAAGACACAAGAATATACTAAAACCTATAATATTTCATTAAAAATATGAATTTTCAGAAGTAACTATAGCTAGAAATTGTTAGAAAATTAATAGGAAAAGTGAATTTTCCCTCACATTTTAATGCAACAACTTAAACAACTATTATTACAACCTTGTCAAAATGAACTAAAATATTTGAACAAAATTATGACAAAGTTAGGATATTGAAATTACTGATTTTTAATCAATTTAAAGGGAAGATAGATTATAGTGAGAAAAATGCATTCCCCAAAATTGCATAACATGAAGTAGTGCGTATATAACAGGGAAAGTTCTGCCTGATTACATTATTCTTGTATTGTTAAATTAAAAATCTTGAAACCAATTTGTTTTCTTAATAATCAACCAGACCATGCATGGCTTTGAAATTTTAGAAAACGCATTTTTTCTTACTTTATTGTCCACTGATAAAAAATGTTCAGGGTACTGTCGTCCTTTATCATAGGACAAAAATTTTAATAAAAGTTCCCTGACTTTCCCGAAAAAGATTTCAACTTGACATTCCCTGACTTTGCAGGTCAGTAAGAACTATGTGTTAAAATAGTTATAAAGCGTATGTATTTACGCTTTATAAATATTTTGAATAAGTGAATCATAAGGACATATTGCAAGGGACGTCCATAAAGCACGCGAGAACACATTTAAAAAAAACTGATTTTCCTCAGCATTTTTTAAATATCTATTTAAAAGTTCAATTTAACGTTAAAAAAGTATTAAAGTTGTTTTCCCCAAGTAGACATGACGTGATTTATGAATGCCCCTTGCATGATTCATTTTTTCTCAACAATGAGCCACCGTAGAAACTGATTTTTTTTTAAGCTTCACTCAATGAGTCAAGTATAGCTAGCTATTGGCAACATGGGGGAGAAATTCAAATCGAAGTTTTACTTAAAATTCTCCAGCTCAAAAAATATTATTTATTTATAATATTATTATTACAAAACAAAAAAATTTGAGGTGCATTATAATAGCCCATAAGGAAAAAATGCATTAATTTTTAATACAAAAAAGTTAAATTAATGCAGTTCAACGAATTGCCATCTATTTCCATTTAAGTGCTTTTTTAAGTTTAATTCTCAGTTAATATCAGCATCAGAGGCCCAGAAGCCATTAAATAAAATATTTCAGCAATAATGCCAAGTTAAGCAAAGAAACGATTAAAACTGTCACAATTCGATAGTAAATCCCATCACGTTTTTTTTAATGGCTTAAAATTGACGTACACCCAAATAAATAATGCATTAAAATGCAACCTTAAAAACCCATTGGGAACATTTAAGTTTTTGAAGTGCAAGCTATATGCCACATAGATATACTCTACAAAAAAACCATTAAACAAATTTTATGGCATCAATTAGCCATTTCCGTTACAAATTCTGATAATAAAAACGTCATAAAAGTAGGACCACAAAGCATAAAAATTCGATATTTGCTCCCACATGCATTCAAATGCATTTTTTGCGCTTCAAAAAACTGCTCGTTTTAGCATGTCGTCCAATTAAATCCCCATTTTTATTTACATTTGCATAGCAAAACAATAAAAGTTTTATTATTGGCAGCATGCATTATAATAACTGTTTGTGTAATAAAAAGCATTTTTATGCTACTTTATTTTTATAGTACCGGATTTGTTGTATCACAGACCAGATTCGAGTACATCAAATGAAACTTCATCTCCGGATATGGAAAGGGCAGATGGGGGAGGGGACCCCTATAACAATACATCACAACCAAAACAGCCAAAGCAAAAACAAAAATTCAATTCACGAAAGTGGTCCGAAAGGTAAGTTTAATAAAACATTTGCCATATTTTCTCAATTTAACAGAATAATGGCCCCCAAACACATTAGGTAAAATCCCAATTTAAGCACAAAACTATCAAATATTTACACGAAGTATCATTTAATTAAACACTGGAGAATGGGGCTATTTAACAACATTTCTGATTAAAAACTATAGTTTATGGCGACATTAGATCAGATCGTAAAGCACACGAAACTGGCATTAAAACAGTAAATCCATTTTAAAATTTCAGCATCAAGTACAGTTAACATTAATTTTCCGAAAACTATAAAATTGTCATTTACAAAATGGCCATAAAGTGGGCACTTATGATACCAATGTATACCATAGACCATGTAACATTCTTATTTTAAAAAAATAATGAAAATGCATAACAATTGGGTATTTCAGTAACTAAATGTTATGGTATTTTTGCAGAAATTATATAAAGTCCATTGACACAAGTAATTTATAAAAAAAAATTGTAAAAAAATTAATAAATACATATAAAATCAAAATTTCAATTAGAATTTAGTATACATTAAATATACTTCTGATCTGCCATGATTTGGTGGAGATTTCATTTCATAGGAAGTATCCATTTTTGTTTACAAAAGCAAGTGGCGTCATCCATTGATTAAGTGCAATACTACCATACTACCATGAAACTTTCAGTTTCTACATTTTAGAAATGCCACAACATTTGGACAATGGAATAGTTATTCCATTGAGAAAAAGTGGAACCATACCTGAACACTTTCAATGGTTTAACTTACAAAAGTGTCTCTAGATGGCGCCAGTCATTTTTGTAATAATATGATAAAAATGGCCCCATCCATGTATTTTACAAAAGTAATGATTTCTGATACGGTAAGTTTTATGATAATATTAATTTCTATGCTCTTCTAAACTATTGCTTGTCTTCATTATAAAATAACTCATAACAAAGTGAGACTTTCCCTATATTTAAGTCTTATACTTTGGAATTCTTTTACTTAATATGCAATATTAAGCATAAATCAAATATTGGGGTACCAATTATGAATCATCACATTTTTATTTCATTTGTATGGAAAACCATAGCATCTCATTCCCTCCCATCTCATTGCAAAGGTGCCCCATAGAGCTTCACTAAATTACCATTACAATACAATACTGATGTGTTCATGAGTGTTGTTGTTCTCATGTTGCATCATTGGTCTCATTAAGGATTATCACTATCCTTAATAGTCATTAAAAATTGTTATGAAACGGTATGGTGCCTTTCAACAGAAGCTAGGTAACATGTTTATTTTGTCTCATTCAAATGAGACTACGCAAAATATCATTGTTGTCCTCATGTGTTCTCACTAGTGTCATCTAGGAATCTCACTAAGCTCAACAGTGCTTGAGTTTTCTTATGAGACGACATAGTTATTTTTACCTATGATTAGTTAACATTAGTTAAGGTTTTCTAGTTTTCAAAATTGTAAAAAAGTATGTTCCTAAAAAACATTAATTTAATTATTTTGACCTTTTTTAATGAAAAAGTTAAAAACTCCATAGCTGGGGACTAGCACAAAACCTTAGTTATGGTAACAATTAACTATCCTGTCAAAAGTTTGGATACTAATAACTCCATAAATAGGATAAATTCAGTATTCATTATAACTAATGCATTTTCGTCAGCATCAATTATTTCATTAAAGTGATAAAATGCTAGAGTGGATTATACTATTACAATTCTGGAGCGCAATATACACTGCCTCCAAGCATATCATAACCAAATAATCGTTGCCAGTCAATTCGGCCAAAATTAATCCTTTAACTTCAAGGCAAAAATCAATAAATTATTATACTTTGGTTTCAGCTAGGCTACCATAGATGGCGTTGTATGCTTTAACAAATAAGTCAACAAACAACTTTAAAATCAATACCATTCCTCTCCTTCAATGAACCGGAAAATAAATGTTAAATAACATTTTATTTAAAATTAAATAGTGAAAATTAAAAGTTAGATAAAATACATACTTTCTGGATTCTGATCTCAGAAAAAGTCAAAAAGTTATAAAGTACTTTTATTGACTCAATGTTCAAAATATTTTCTTCTTTAAATTGTCACAATTCCACATTCTGTTCGTGCGCGGAATTCACTGACTTCCCCTTTCAAAAACTTTTTCCCTGATAAAACTAAAAACTTTCCCTGACATTTTATACATTATACATAACAATATTACCATTTATATTACAGATTTAAAAAGCAATTTTGAAAATAGAAAAGGAAATACGCTCGTATACCGATATGGTAGCACACTAGTCTAAAAATTAAATATTCACCTTCAATTTCAAATACTTTAGGAAAATTATAATTATTTGGAGATAAATAATACTTATTTGGAGATAAATAATAATTATTTGGAGATAAATAATAATTATTTGGAGATAAATAATAATTATTTTACATTAAGTGATGTAAAACAATCACAATTTATTTTCAAATCACTTAAATTCACATCAAATAATAATTAAAGAGTAAAGATTAAAAACCACATGAGTCCAATTTCTTGTTTTGAGAAAAATGCATTTAGAGAAAATACAGATTTATTGCATAAAAATTAGTTATTTTAAAATTCTAAGCTTAATTTTAGATAGAAGCTTGTCCTTTGGGATGTACATATTCCTTCACATTTTAATTGTTTTCCTATAGAAGGGATTGGAATCTACATGTTTTGAATCCACTTTAACCCTATACCCAAATTTGGGTACTTAATAAAAAAAAACTTGTACATAGTGATTTTGGCATTTTTTATCTTCAGTGGTCAAAATGAGAAACCTTTTCTAATCTTACCCCAATTTTTATTGATTTATCAGATTATCTCAATTTCAGCAAAAATAGATTCATGTGGTTTTTGATCTCAGCTTTTCAATTATAATTATTCTCAAAAATACTAGTAATCATAAATACTTGACAATAGTTTTTATAGTAATAATTATTATTCTCAAATATTTTCAATTAAAGTTACTTAATTTAATTTTTAACCTTATATGCTTAATTGCTTAAAGCATATAAATACAAAATTAGCATAGATTTATCAGCATAAAGATTTATTGAATTTCCCTGACTTTCCAGCCTACAATGAAATATTCACTGACTTTCCCTGACCAAATTCCTCTTTCCTGACTTTCCAGGACAGTATAAACACCGGATTTCCAAAACTAGCACGTAAGTAGATGTAATATCCGTTGAAGCCATGGGCATAAAATTCCCTAAACTAAACATTTAATCCTAGAGAATATTTTCACTGAGAAATGAAACAGAATGAATTATTAATCTCAAAATTACGCATCATTCAAAAAATGATAAGTCCGTTATCTGAAAGGGACGTTTTGCAGGGCAAGTGCATGACCACAAGGAGAGCAAACAAGTTTCCAATATCACGGGCGTCAAGTCAAAAACGGTCATGTGCAATACAAATTACATTGCACATGGTCGTTTTTGACTCGGCAACTACAATATGTAGCAACAAGAAGTAGACAGGCACATGTGAAATATGAAATTTTTATGCAGCATCGTTTTATTTATCAAGGGAAATGAGTTTTAATGAATAATTACGTAAAACATAGCGCCATATCATAATCATGAATAAATATGTATACAAAAATAAAATAGGGAAATTCCCACTGGACCAAGAATTTAGCCAGCATAATTACATCCTTTTGCATCGGTAGTTTTCCAACGCCCAAATACTGCATGGTGATAAGGTCCAAAAGCGTATGAAATACTACAAAGCCATTTCTGCGTAGTGAACCGTAGGTTATTGTAAGAGTAACAAATAACCATAAGTGAGTGCATATTGTTGCAGTATCAGCAAACTGCAAGTATGCACAATTGCTATTAGTGAATTTTCACTATGGCATTTTCTGTGGCGAAAATCAATAATTATCAGTGGTTATGCACTAAAAATAGTCCTTATAACTTATTTGTACTAATTAGATGAGCTTAATTATGTTTAGCAATATGCTGTGCAGATAGCATATGGCAATTGCACTAGATATTACAAGCTAGAAAATATATTCTATAGCTACATATTCAATGGGAAAGTCCCACTTTGTAACAAGTGATTTTTAAAAGCTAGGCATTAGAACAAAATGTAAAAATAAAATACTATTGAAATTAAATTTACCTCATTCAGTAATTAGAAATCACAATTACTTTAGCATGTAAATCATGCACAGCCTTATCTCAGGAACCTGAATCGTAAAATCTCACAAAATTTCAGCGCCATCTGTTAGTAAAGGGAGAAAATCTCACCAATGGAATCATTACTGTTTGGCTTCAATTTCCTTCCATGTGATAATGCATAGTGTCATAGTGACTACAAATTTCTGTAAATAAAATTCCATGAGTTTTCCAGGTTCAAAAACATTTATTTTGGATGGTGCAACAATGAAATAAATGAAATGCACAAATTTTAAAGTTAATCATTTGCTTTCCATTGAAGAGCCAAGATATCAGTTTTGATTTTTGCAGCAGCCAATTAATCAAATCATTTTTTTGTGCTGATTTTCGGGGTAATGTTAAAAAAAATACAAAATAAAAACGATGATATTGAAAAATTCCAAATTTTAATTTAAAATTCCCTGAGTTTTCCAGGTTTTCCAGGGTGAATATAAAATTCCCTGAGATTTTTAGGTTTTTCAGGTTAGTAGTCACCATGAGTGTACAATTGGTGGCGCTTTTGGCGATACAGCCATAACAATTGAAAAGCTGAGAACAAAATCCACATGTGTCCAGATTTCTAATTTTGAGAAAAATGAATTTAGAGAAAATCCAGATTTATTGCATAACAATTAGTTATTTTAAAATTCCGAGCTCGTAATTGCTAAGATAGAAAGAAACTTGCACTTTGGGTAGATGCTTCACATTTCGGTGAGTCTACTTTAACCTTATACTTAAATTTGAGTACCTACTATTCAAAATTTGGTACATAGTGATTCTGGCATATTTAATCTACAGTGGTCAAAATGACTATTTTATATGTCACCCCAAGTATGTATTGATTTAGCATATAGAACAACACTTTAGCTATACAATTGAATTTTATGCAAATATTTCTCATTTTTAGCACCAAAAAAAATGGATTCATGAGGTGTTTGATCTTAGCTCTTCAATTGAATTTCTCACATTAACCCTTTCTCTTCTTTCATTTAAACATCACCTTGCATACAATTGATACAAAGTAAACTAACTGTATGGCTAAAATTTAAGAAGTTTAATTGATAGGAGAAAATCGTAAATTCCTTAATAAATTTTACGAAAATATGATGATTATACGCCTGCATGGGTTTTGCTCATATTTCTTGCTACATTTCCTGCCCTATAATATGCATATATATATATATATATATATATTTATAAGGTATATAAGTTTAATCTCGTAAACGTCTATTGGGTTATGGCGTTCATAAATGCAGAGGCTGTTTCCTACCCAAAAGGGAAATTATTTGCTCATGATGTATTTTTATGATGAAAAAGTCTACCCCAAAATTGTCGTTGTAAATTCTTCATGACACCGGTGCTCATTACATAAATCTGCAACAGAAGGCCTTTCCTCAGATTATCGTCAATGTTTATATTTCCTATATAGTCAGCAATTTTCCAGCAGAATATAAATTTCACTCATGCGACTCAATATTACTTTTAAGATACAATTTTCATCTTCCATTTGGCGTATACATGCAACCATTCATAGCATTATTATTATTATTATATACGAGGAAATATTTAATATGAATCATTTCGTTTAAATATCATCTCACGGAACATGGAGTTTTATATGACCAACCACAGTCATTACAGTTTGCTTAATTGCATACAAAATTTAGGATTATCTTATGCATTATTATATAGGATTACACAAGTATCTCTTTACAAAAAAAACCAAAAACATTCAGAAATGTTCCATGCGATTATTATCAGAATGGATAAGTATTTTGGCAACATTTCCAAATGTTACGGCGGTTTTAGTCAATATTTTAATCACTAAAATTCATTTATATTTATCAACATGTCAGTATACATTATATACAGAGATCGATTACATTTTGCCAAATAGGCCTTACTACTTCTAAATCTGAAAATGTTAAATTTCCCTGACTTTTTTCATGTTGTCCCAATTTCCCTTATGTTTTCCATGTCTTCATGACTTAAAGGGACAGTCTCACTTTGAAACAAGTTATTTTTAAACAGTACACAATTACTAGATATTAATTTCTGTGCCA
>JAQIXP010001825.1:0-16911 GCA_034700285.1 Proteroiulus fuscus | reverse complement strand
GTCGAGCCATTCTGTTACAGTAACGATTGTGTTTTATTAATATTTAAATAAATACAAATTTAAAAACATCTAATACTGCCATGTTTTAAATTGGGGACTACTTTCTCATTGAGTAAGTGTGTGGTGTAATTTGTCATTCAATACAAGTCCAAATGTATGACGTCAATATTTATTCAATGATGAAGGACCCACCCCCAAGTGACCACCACGAGTCCAGCAAAAAATAAAACAAAATATGTTGCAGTTCATTTTAATATTGAAAGTAAAAAAAATCAAATTTATGTATGACAAAAAAAAAGTGTTACATAGTTGGGGGGTTTGAGATTTTGTGACAGTTGTGTTACAGAGGGGGTAAGGGGGGTACAAAAGTCCATTTTTGCGTTACATACTAAAAGTACAGCCCCTAAGGTCTCATAATTATATTAGAATATAACAAAATCATTAAAATAATTATGAAAAGTTATTTATTAATGCATGGAAACCAAATTTTATAGTGCCCAAGTGAAGATAAGAAAAGTATATATATATATATAGGTTTAAAATTTATAATTTGTATAATTAATGCTTTGTTGTTAAATTTTAATGCATTTTCAATAATTTTTCATAACATTGCATTTGCTTAATTTATGCAGTGAATATTAAAGCTTAGTAAGACAACATAAAAAATAGCAATTTGAAAACACATTAATACTAGTACTTGTATAAATATTGTCTTTAGAAATAAATTTGTGTTAAACTAATCAGTTTCTGGTGAGGATAAACACAGTCCAAGAAAAAAAAATGCTCTATGGAAAGAATAAAAAGCAAGTGTTAATATTAAGAATTACTTAATAAATATTAAACGTGAATTTAAAATTAGCTAATTCTTGAATTATTATTATGCTGCCCTTATAGACGCTTTCTTAACAGATCCAACTAAAGTAGTCCTAATGCTGTCTCTCTACTCAATATCAAATCTTAAAAAGTTTTTAATACATAAAAAAGATAATATTTTGAATTATTTTAAAATGACATTCTAGGAACAATATTTCAAATTGATGATATTTTGAATCATGCCTGATCCTATTTAATCATGAATTATTTTAATTGTATTGAAAGACAAAAAATATTAATGCTGAGCAGCTGAGCTGCCTCAAATTCCCTAGAACTTAGCTAAATGTGATGTGAACATTGCAATAAAAATTGATTACTGTACCTACAAATGTTGTAGTGGATTTACACTTACCTTGATAATTAGAAAATAGTCAATTTTCTGACTGCTTCCAGTTGTCAATCCAGTATAGGCATACTTCATTTCAGTGACAAAGTAAATGACTTTAAGTTGAATCTTAACATAAAAGAGAAATAATAAATGAAAATAGAAACATGCTTATGTCACAGTTTACAAATACAGCATTAAATCTCTATGCATTCCAGTTTCTGCCTTTCTATAATAAGAGTCAATTTATATTATCACATACTTGGGCACTTGCCCAGAGTCGCAGATTTTAAGGAGCGGCAATAACTGACTCGAGAAACTTAAGTTTCTCAAGTCAATTATTGAATCAAAATTGCCACCCTTTTTGGTGATTTTTAGCCCATTTAAGAGTGTTTTTGAGCAAAAAAAATTGCATGTGGCGTCATTTTTAGTAAATTTTTGCAATGATCTATATGAAAACCTTATAATTTTCATCTTTATCCAGAAATTTTGTAGCATTAATTTTTGGTCAGGGCTCTTCAGCCCTCCCAAATGGATTTCTTGGGGTGGCATGGTGGGACACTGCTTATGCAGGGTGCAGTACTGGCAGGGTGGTACTTAACCTAAATATGTTTCTGGGTTAGAGATATGGTTTTGGTTGTCATTTTGTTTTATAAAGACCCCTAACTTATATCCCATCATTCCGGGAAAGTTTTGGAGTTACCGATTGCAAGATCTCCAGGACAAACCGACAAATTGACCAACAGTCAGACGTTGGCACTTTAATATAGTAAGATTAGGGAAAGTAAGAAATATTAAAAAACTTACATATTTCAAAATTTGTATTTTAGGGATAGTTAGAATATTAAAATTTGTTGAGGTTGGATAAAATCAGGCTGGTTAGTTGAAAAATAAGTTGTTTATTACTATAAACAAGATGAAAAAATATTGTGGCAAACACTTCATAAGCTAATGGAGCGAGTGACAAACTATCAGATGTTTGTCACTGTAATGCACATGTGCCAAATTTAAAAATTTGATATGCCAAATCACCACTAGATGGCATTACGTGCTTGCACAAGCACACACGCAAATGTGCTGGGGGAAGCATTGCAGGGGCAAGCAACTCGCTCGGTTTTGAACATCAATCCCCAACACTCCCCCGTAATGTCCAAAATCCGGAACGCTTTGAGTCGTCTCGGCTAGGCACACTTTGCTGGGCACTTCGCTGGACGTCTGGATCCCCAAAATCTGCTTCATCGTTTGAAGTATCTCTGCTGGCAGGCCTTTGGTAAATACATCCGCAACCTGGTCCTCGATTGGGATGTCCTGCACAGTGATCTTTTTCTCTGCTACCAGCTGACAGATGATGTGATATCGCATCTTGATGTGCTTCAGCTGTACGTGGATCTCCGGGTTGCCAATTAGCTTGATGGCACTCTGGTTGTCAACAAATAATGATGGCATCGCCTCAACACCAATCACTGACACGTCTGTCAGGAGTCAAGCCATCCAAACTGTTGCCTTTGCTGTTTCACTGACTGCTACGTACTCCACCTCCATGGAAGATAATGCCACACACCATTGTAGTTTGCTCTTCCAGAGCACAACACCACCAGCAAACGTGATCACACATCAGCTTGTTGATCTGCAGGTCATCTTGTCTCCAGCGTGATTGGCATCGCTGTGTGCATCAACATCCATTACTTTTGCCTCGTAATGGATGCAATCACTACTGGTACCCTTCAAGTACCTCATAATGTGCTTTGTCAACTGTAGATGGGATGGGTCAGTGCATCTTGGGCCCTTGACACCACATTAACTGCGAAAGCAATGTCTGGTCGCGTCCACTGCACCAAATACAGCAGACTGCCGATAACTTCTCTGTAACTGGTCTTGTCGTCAAGTAACGGTGAGTCACCAGGCCACCAACCTGGTTCAATTAGCAGTTTTACAGGATTAGCCTCTGTCATCCCGTACCGCTCAAGTAAACGTCCAACTTTAGCAGTCTGACTGATCTTGATTGCACTGTTGTCCTGTTGTCTGATCTGCATGCCAAGATAGTTGTCAACATCACTGACAGTCACCTCAAAATGTGCTGCTATCTTCTGTAGAAATTTGTCGAGCATTGCTTCCACACCCATCAGCAGACAATATCCCACATGGAAACACAAAACCAAATCGCCTTCTTTGTGTTGCTTGCTCTCCGAGTAGTACCTGCAGGGATCTGCACTACTGACTCTCATTACTGCCTCGTCAAGCAATTCAGTCAGGCACTGGTACCAGCACTTTGATGACTGTTTGAGCTCATAAATGCTGTGATGCAGTTTGCAGACACGATCTGTCTGGTCATTAAATCCCTCCTGCTGATGCATGTAAAGTTCTTCCTCAAAAACTCCATTCAGAAAAGCTGTCTTGACATCGAATTGCCTCAGCTTCCATCCTCTCAGGGCAGCAATAGCTAGCATCATCCTGGTGGTCTCTAATCTAGTCACTGGACTGTAGGTGTCATCATAGTCAATTCCTGGTCTTTGTGTAAAGCCTCTCACCACTAGCCTTGCCTTGTAATGGAGTACTTCATTCTGTGAATTCATCTTCTTCACGAACACCCACTGGTTGTCAATTGCCTTACGTAGTTTCGGCAATGGCACAAATGTCCAGGTCTTGCACTTCTGCAGTGATTCAAGCTCTTCCTGCATTGCTTGCAACCACCTATCGCTGTCCTTGGACTCTATTGTCTCTTAATAGCTATCTGGTACATTTTTTGCCACCATAGCTCTGCATCTTACAGGTCTTTGTATAGTGGTTTGGTCTCGCAGCCTCTGTCCTTGCTGCACAGTTACTAGCATCATTAGTGTAGTCACCCTTGGCTGTACAGGTGTACTGCCTTGCTGTTGTACCAGTGTTCCACCCCACTATTGTACCGGTGTTCCACCAATTGCCCTGGGACTGGTTGTCACGTCTGCTTTGCTGACATCTTTAGCTTCAAACTCATCTGGCTTGGAATTCCCCAGTTCTTCGTCGTTGGTCAAGACTGCAGCAGCTTTGTTTGCCTTGGGTACCGCTTGCACCGTTCGCTGCAACTTTTCATCCTCGAATTTAACGTCCCAGCATACATGAACTGCCCTCGTCTTAGGCACATGAATCCGATAACCACAGTCGCTGTAGCCGACCATGATTCCCTCCAACAACTTGCAATCTAGCTTATTATGCTTCTGGCTAGGAATTCACGTAAAGCATTTGGTTCAAAAGATCTTCAAGTGATCGATCTTACTCACCTTTTTCAAAAAAAAGTTCTATCGGTGCTGTTGGCGAGCATTTTATTGTTTGTTTTATCGTAGTTTTAGTTTTTAGCAAGAGTCATAGGTTGACCCTGAAGGGTTGGCATGCATGCTCGCATTGGCATGTGCATGTTTGAAGTTCAAAAAAGATGGAATGTTTTTGGTCAGTTTTGGTTCGGTTTTGGATCTGAGTTGGTGGCAACTTATTTAGCGGATAAATTGTACCAGTTGTGTAAATAAGTTTATAAGTTTGACCAATAAAAGTGTTGTTAGCTATTGTTTTCTCCATGTGTTTTCAGATGCACTTGTGTTTCAATTTGAATTATTGACGAATACCAACAGAAATAAAACGGATTCCTATTAGCAAGATCTACAATTTGGAACATTCTGAATAATTTCGAATTTGGATTTAAGAGTTCAACGATCCAGTTTAAATTTATTTTTTGAGTTTACAGTCCTCTATACCAGCTCATCAGCAGCTATAATTTGGTCCATCGAGCCCGAGCGTACAGCTCAAGGATTTTCAATGGAAATGGAAGTTTTTGATTAATTTGGAGTGTTTCAAGCATTTGAATTTAAAAAAGAATGGATTCGGATTCAGTGCGCCAGTCCAATAGGGCCAACCGAGGAGTGCCACCACATTGATTCGGACAATCGGTTAAGGATGGTTATTTCAGCCACGAAATGCCACAAAGTGGTGGTGACCAGTTAACTCAAATGAATCAACCCAGCACATCAAATGTTCTGACAGCGATGGAAGCACAGATGTTAGCTGCCAACTGGAATAATTCTGCATCTTCTGGATAAGCTATGCCAATGTCCAGTAGGAGCAGCATGTCAGCTGCTCGCCTCCGAATTCTTGCTGAATTACAGAAAAAGCAGGATTTGGCAAAACTACGGGCCGAAGCTAGAGCCAGACGTGAATGCGAAGAGGCTGAAGCCAGAGCCAGACATGAATGCAAAGATGCCGAAGTCAGAACCAGGCATGAACGTGAAGAAGCCGAGGCCAGAGCTGAACAAGAAGAAATTATCCAACTTCAACGCGAAGCGGAATTAGCCGAGATTGCGGAATTAGCCAAGATTGCAGAATCAGAACGGAATAGTGTTCGCGCTTCGCAACAGTTTTTGGTCATCAGTGCAGCGCCAATCGGAACCGCAAATCGTGATGACCGCATTTGGGCATGGGTTAATAGCTTGCAACCCAAAGCAGATTTCGAGCAAATGGATGTGCTTCTGTATATCAAGCCACAGCTGCCAGTGGTCATTCAAGATAGGATCACGGGAGCCGTACCAACAGAAGCTACCAATGCAAATATCATAATCCCACGAATGCCAATTGGGGAGCCAAGTTCCATGCTGGCAATTTCTAGGATGATCAATGCTTGCAAAAATTAAGAACAAGAATGACAGTCAATGGGTCAGATTCGATCCAAAGTTTTTGCAGTCCAACACCCGACAGCTGCTGTATTGGCACAGCAAAGGGAATGGAGAAAAACTATCGAAAAATACTTGCCGACCGTCGATGAAAAGTACGAAGACTGGCCTGAGTTCTTAAGCAGATTTTGCAATGCAATGATTAAATGTGGATTCAAAACAGAGGAAACATGAGTCATATTTGGAGCGCACTAAAGGGAAAAGCCAAGGATGCAGTAAAGGATCTAATGCTGATATCCGACAATCCCAAGATGGTGATAGCGACGCTTCAAAAGAAGTTTGGATGGCCGGACCACGTGATCAAGGATCTTCTAAGCAAAATGCGAGCATTAAAGCTGCTCAAGGATGGAGATACGGAGCAAGTATCTACAATAGCAGATGTGATTCGACATTTTGTAGCAATTGTCAAAAGTCTGAAGAAACCAGGCTATCTGACGAACGTGATAGTGCTGGACAAATTTGTCGACAAGCTTATGGACAGCTACCGACACAGATGGGCCATATTTCTCGATGGAAAAGATAGGCATGAGGTCATGCTTAAGGGTTTCTCTGGCTGGATTAGCAAAGAAGCGGATTTGCTTGAGAGCATTAGTCGACCTTCCAAGAAGATGTCTGAAAGTACCAATAAACAGAATAAGGACAGGAAGAGGAAGATGGTACTCACCACATCAGAGGAAAAAGTAAACCAAACCAAGCCCACAAAGTTTTTGTGCATGTTGTGCAAGCTAGATGGACACTCACTAGCCGCATTGCCAAAAATTCCAGAAGATGAAAATCAGCAAACATTAAGAGTTTGTCAAGAAGAACAAAATGCATTTCTGCTGTCTAAAGTCCGGGCATGAGATTGCAGTGTGTCGGTTGAAAACAAAGTGCAACAAGGATGTCTGCAACAAAAAGCATCATGCGAGTCTGCACAGCAAAGCCAAGGTTGCCGAAAACATCGAGGTTCAGACAGTCGGACATACCAGATCAACAAGGATGGGATCAAAAGTATTGACCAAGGTGATCGCAGTAATTCTTGTTGGAACAGCAGGGAAAGTCGAGACGTATGCGCTACTAGACAGTGGATCGGAGATTATGCTCATGGAAGCTTCGATAGCCAGAAAACTGGGTCTGCAGGGAAACCCAGAGAAGCTCTACATGCAAATGGCTAATGGAGTAAGTGCCGAAGATTCCAGCCGAGTCAGACTGACGATTAAAGGTGCAAGAATGGAACAAGTTTACAAGATGGAAGATGTCAGAACTGTCAAGGATCTGCCCTTAAGAAGAACAACCGTAGACATCGACAAAATGGCTGCTATGTGGGAACATCTACGAAAAGTGGAGATCGACTTGTTGAAGGATGCCAAGCCAAAGATTCTCATTGGACAAGCTCACGGAAATATTGTGGTTGAGAAGGGCATCGAAGGACCGCCAAAGATGCCGATTCTTTCAAGGACCACTCTAGGATGGGTCATTCACGGGAATGTTGCTAACGGACGAGAATGCAGAAGAATTCTGCAGTGTCACTGGATGAAGGATGCCATTGACGAAAAGCTCTATCTACTGGTCATTGACTTTTTCAAGATGGAATTGTTTGGCATTAAGGTGCTAATGGAAAAGCCTCGTTCTAAAGAAGACAAGAGAGCGGAAGAAATCATGAAGGCCACAACGAAGCGTGTTGGAGATCGCTTTGAGATCAGACTTTTATGGCAAGACAACGATCCATAATTCCCCGAAAGCAAGTCTATGGCCCTGAAATGGTTGGCTGGAGTAGAGCGCAAGATGGACAACAATCCAGTGTATGCAGAACAGTATTGCGGGAACATCAAGAGCTATGTCAGCAAGGGCTACGTAAGGAAACTAAGCCCAGAAGAGATTGCTAAGGAAAGCCCAAAAACGTGGTACCTACCACACTTTGCCATTTCAAACCCAAACAAGCCATGAGAATTCTGGATGGTTCTTGATGCTGCTGCCAAAAGCTGAGGAGTGAGCTTCAAAGATGCGATGCTTGCTGGACCAGACCTGGTGCATTCGCTGACAAGTGTGCTGTTTAAGTTCAGAGAACACAAGATCAGAATTTGCGGTGACATTAGGGAAATGTTTCACCAAGTGCAAATTAGAAAAGAGGATAAACCTGCACAGCAATTCCTTTGCTGAGGAATGGCAGTGATGACTTTCGGTTCCACGTGTTCTCCAAGTTGTGCTCAGGAAATCAAGAACACCAATGCCAGATAGTTCAAACAGGATTTCTTAGAGGCAGCCAAGACAATAATAGAGTGTGATGGTGCTGCCACAGAGGAGATCGCAATTAAATTGGTGCAGGACATCACCGAAGTGCATCATTGTGGTGGTTTTCTGATCTGCAATTGGATCAGCAGTTCACGAATGGTGATGAAGAGCATTCCCCCAGAACTTCGAGCCAAAGAAGCTAAGGACATGAGTCACTTGAGCCAGCTGCCATTGGAAAGAGTCTTAGGACTAAGCTGAAATACAAACCAAGATGTGTTTCAGTTCAAGCTCAAGTTCAACGAAGTCAAGAAAGATGTTTTGGATGGATGTTGCCGAGATTCGAAATGTGAGCTAAGCATCGTATTGTCTGTTTTTGACACACTAGGTTTCCTGTCGAATTTCACAGTAAAGGCGAAGATCTTGCTGCAGGACATCTAGAAAACAGAAATAGGTTGGGATGACGTGATTCCAGCAAATTCATTTGAGGAGTGGACACACTGGCTAACGAATCTTCAAAAGGTCAAAGAGGTGAAGATTTCAAGGTGCTACAGCCAAGCCATGGATTCCTGGGACGAGATACAGCTTCACCTGTTCTGTGATGCCAGCAAGAAGACATTTGCAGAAGTTGCCTACTTCAGATACAAGGAAGGGGACAATGTCATCAGTGCACTAGTAATGGCTCGAAATCACGTTGCTTCATTAAAGTTAATGTCCATACCACAACTGGAACTTCAAGCAGCAGTAATGGCTAGTCACTTAGCCCAAACCATCAAGATGGAACATGAAGCCATCGTAAACAAGTGCTAGTTCTGGACAGATTCTATGACAGTTCACTGTTGGCTATAGTCAGATGTCCGTAGATTTATGTTTGTTGCTCAGCACGTTGGAGAAATCAAAGAGCTTACGGATTTGCGAGACTGGCATTGGATTCCATCGAAGGAGAATGTCACCGACGATGCCACTAGAAACACTACAGCAACAGATTTCTCAGCCAAAAACCGATGGTGGACAGGACCAGAGTTTTTGTGCCAGGCTGAGGATTGATGGCCCCAAGAGACAATGAAGGAAGTTGACAGTGCTGACAGCAAGGATTTGGAGCTAAAGTCTGAATTTGTCAACACAATAGCCTGCCTGGAGATTTGCCTTCCAGATGTGAACCGATTTTTGTCATGGATAAGACTGCAGCGAGCTACTGCTTGAATGTTATGCTTCATATGAGTCTGCCATACAAAGAAAAAAAGCAGAAGTCAAGAGTTAGTTCCTGAGGAGTATGCCACAGCAGAAAAGTTATGGTGCAAGAAAGTACAACTGGAATGTTACTCAGAAGAACTCAGGTGTTTTCAAAATGGGAAAAGGCTGCCCAAGACAAGTCGTTTTTACCAGTTATCACCTAGATTGGACAGTGATGGTGCTGAGAGTGCAAGGACGTCTTAACCAAGTTACGACAGCCAAGCCAGGTGTCAAGAATCCGGTGATTCTTAATCCGAAGCATGCAGCTACAAAGTTGTTTGTGCAGTATAATCACAAGCAAGCATGACATTGCGGCCAGGAATACATGGTTGTGAGGCTTGAGGTTGGGGGGGGGGCTAAGTTCAACTTGCAAATTTAGTGTTCTTATGTGCTGGCGGTAGAGTGCCCAAACTTCCGGATTTTCAACATCCAGATTTGTGAACTTAGCGGTCGAGGATCGGCACAGGTAACTGCAATTCGTGGATATTTCCAGGACTCCCAGTCCTACTGCTTCTGGTAACTGGTAACTGTTCAAATTCTTAAATAACGTTTTAATCACTGAGTCCCACACAGTGAATGGAAAAGCAAAACTTTTATTCTGTAGATTCCCTTCACCCACATCAATTCCAGTACACAAGTTCTTATTCACACAAACAAATGTTCAACTAACTGATTAATGATGCAGCTGACTAAACCCAGTCCCACTGGTAACGAAAGCTTACAAAAGCACAGCTCATTTTACAAACGGTGTTGAACCGGCCATGGATTCGTCTGGCCTCTTGTGACCAGGATGTACAATTTTACAAGGGCTTATAAAGCCCATCAAAGCAATTAAGTCATTAAATTTGACCCTTGGAGGTAAACAAACTTAATGAAAGAATTCTACTAATGAGCAAATCATTGCTCATTAGCATAAACAAACAATGCCTGACATTCCAGGGCTTACTTAGGCTTACGTAACTGGTTTTAACCAGTTATGACCTGGCCTTACTTGGTTTCAAAACTAAAAACTCACATCCCTTCTCTTAGCAGATCGCTTCGTCCTGAAGCGTGAACTGGAAGCTGAAAGCTTAAATATCCATTAATCAATGAACAAGTACATTCAGTAAACAAAAGGAAACAGGTAGCTTTCCTATTTCGTTAGGCCGCCAATTGTCTCTCAGTGGGCTTCTCATCCTCCACCAAATCCGTCAGCAATTCCCTCTGGAGGCGTCTACATAACCGAGGTAGGATGAGTAGATGGCCCGTTACGTCACGGTCAGTGTTTGGTACCTCAGCTGTCTGCAGGATTCATCCCAGAACTCCTAAGGCACTACTTGAAGCGGACGTTTCACACATATTGGCATAGGACGTCTTCGGTTTGGTAACCCAGATTAATCTCCCCATCTGTTGACTCTTCCATAAGTATGCAAGGCAGTTTTGTATCCATAGAAGCACCATTGGAATCGCTTTGGAAAAATGGATGTGTAGCCTAGCATTCCGAAAGTCAGCATCCACCACGTACACATCTCTTTTATACCACACCACCCATAGTAGGCGACTTGTGCGGGTGACTTCTCCGCACACGTTAGGTTGGTGATCTTTGAAAGCAGACGTCGGATAAGCTAACACAATGGGCCCAGGGAGTTTTAACCCAGCTTGAAACTCGCGAAACTCCCAGTCCAGCAACCATCCATTGCAGATGTGATAAAGCACTATCGCTACGGGGACACCCAAAAAAACTGGCACAGATGCTGCTACATGTCCTCAGTAGTCATCATATAGAGTCCGGTTGTGGTGGCCAAGACTTCATTTATTGAAGGATCCACGAGAGCAGGTGGAATAATGTGAGCAGCTTCTAGACTTTGGTGGTAGCGGTAGAAGGAATAGGCTGCTTCCCGGTACAGGTGAATCAAACCTTTTGTAACAGCATTCTGTCTCTCTCGTATTCTCATTGCAACATTACCGGTGGTTTCGGCCTGCTTTTGGGTCAGTTCATCCAGCTGTTTCAGTTCATGAATGAATTGAAAAAAACGAGGCGGAATTCCCAAGCTTTCCAAATGTCTTTCAGTGAGATCCCGCGGCAGGATAATCCGTTCTTTGACTGGTTTAACTCGCACCAATCGTTCCATGGCAAAACAAACTTGTTACAAAAAAATTATTGTAGATTTATTCCAACCTTGTGTTCACTCGCCAATCAGTAATCAACAGTTCTCCAGTTCAGGTGATCAAACAAAAACAACAGTTCAGCTTGTGCAACACTGTTTTGCATTAGTCAATGAAATAAAAATAGAAAAACTACTTGAAAACACCAGAACAAAATCCAGTACGTGATCCGCAACAGCTGGGTGAAAATGGCATCAAGCACATGTGGAAAATTGATCAGCTGCGCATGTGCAGATTTCGAAAATTTTCAATTTTCATTTTCTATTCTTATTTCGTTTTATACTTTATTTTTCACTTTATACTGGTTTTTCGTTTTGTACTTGTATTTTCTGTTTTACACTTGTTTTTCGTTTTACACTCATTTCATTTTGCACTTGGTTTATTTCTTTCGTTTCCGTTTCCTGTTTTCGTTTTGACTAATTTCCTTTTGCACAGAACTGTAGACGGTATAACGATTCATTGAAAACAGGCCGCGAAACGGAGAATATAATTATAGTTATCAGGTGGTAATTAAAAGAAACTTAATTCACATTGATTTCCTATTGTTTCGATGTGATTAATTACTAAATTAAGGTTGTCAAGGCAAGTCATTACCTCCTTTTAGACAGATTGATAGATGGTTGGCCATTAGTTGTCAGGTACTCTATCTAAATTTAAGAAATAATGTTCTACATTTTCTTCTTCACCTTAGCATCTATTAGATCAAGTTGCATTTCCTGCAGGACATCTTGGTAGGTAATAAAAGCTTCATGCCTGGTCTTGTGGCGATTTCTTTTTGTCTTAGGATTATTAGGGAGAGTAAAGAAAGAGTCCTTGTGCTCATCCACTCCCCAAAGTCCTCCCGTTTTTTCTTCTTCGAATTCGTCCTCAGTGTCCGCTTCTCCCTCGGCCAGGGCAGCCTTTATGGATTTTTCCATAATGGTTTGTCTGGGTGTTATGACTGGCACGGTTGTAGAGGATGGCATCCAGGTATCCGGAGGAGAACATTCATTCATTTTCACAGGTGTTTGGCTGTGCATTTCTGCATCTGTTGATTCATCACAGACAGGCACAATAGGTCAGGGTTGCAAGGACACGCTCGGCGGTCGTCCTTCTTCTGCATCGGCCTGTTGTCCAACTGGTTGGGATAGTGCCTGCTGTGGAAGCTGCAGGTTCAGGGCAATTCTCTCACGCTGTATTGTAATCATCTTGTTTAACGCCTGCATGATATCCGCAATCGGCGCTGGTTTTGTTGCCGGCGCCATAGTTTCACTGCCGGTTGTCATAATTCCAAAATTATTGTCCCAAAATTCAATCAGAATCACCCGATTCCATTGACACCACTTAGGACCTGGTCCCAAGCAGGATGGCTCTGATTAAAGCAGATTACGATCCGGTCCCACAAAAATAATTAGTGTCCTTCAAATGGTTTTTGCTATGTTTTCTTATCTTTACTTTTCACCCCAGGTGATTTAGATTGATAAACTGTCCCACAGTTAGTCCTTCGATTTTTTGACTCTTCGGCCTACGGCCATTCATTCGCAAAATCGATTTTACCGTAAAAGCATTGTTTCCAGTCCCAGACTGGTGATCACCGTGGACATCCAAACAAGATGGACAGTTTATTGCCGCCCCATGTCTAGGATTTGTGCTCGACATTGCAGTTTAAAGACTTTAGTTTTAAATGGGGGAATTATGTTGGTGAGCATTTTAGTGTTTGTTTTATCGTAGTTTTGGTTTTTAGCAAGTCATAGGTTGACCCTGAAGGGTTGGCGCACACGCTTGCATTGGCATGGGCATGTTTGAAGTTTAAAAAAGATGGAATATTTTTGATCAGTTTCGGTTCGGTTTTGGATCTGATTTGGTGGCAACTTATTTCTCAGGTAAATTGTACCAGTTGTGTAAAAAAGTATTTAAGTTTGACAAATAATAGTGTTGTTAGCTATGGTTTTCTCCATGTTTTTTTCGGATTCGCTCGTGTTTCAATTTGAATTATTGACGAATACTAACAGAAATAAAACGGATTCCTTTTAGCAAGATCTACAATTTGGAACATTCAGAATAATTTCTAATTTGGATTTAAGAGTTCAATGATCCGGTTTGAATTAATTTTTTTAGTTTACAGTCCTCTATACCAGCTCATCAGCAGCTATTTGCGCCTTGCCTTTCACCTTGGTCGGCGCTGTCCTGTTGAGTGTGTATGCTGAGGCTAGCACTGCTTCACCCACAGGAACTTTGGTAAGTCCTTTGCATCAAGCAATGATTGCGCCATCGCTACTAAGATGTGGTTCTCACATTCAGCTTTGCCGTTCTGCTGTGGTGTGTACAGCACTGTCAATGAATGCTTCAATCTGATCTTCTGGGTCATCTCCCAAATTTTGTAGTTGTTGAACTCCTTCCCTCCATCCTTACGTAGTTTGGTGATCGTCACCTGGGCCTACGCCTTGGACACTTCAAGAAAAAATCACAGCTTCTCTGTGACTTGATTCTTACGGTGTATCAGGTACGTTGCCCTAAAACTCATAAAATTGTGATTGAACACCACGTAGTAACAGAATCTGCACAACGCATCCTCCTCCATCAGACCGCACACATTTGCAAACACCAACTTGCCTGGTTTCATTGACTTCTGGGCTTGGGATCTAAAACTGAGTCTGTGATGCTTGCCCTGGATGCAGCCTTCACAGAGTCCACACGCTTCTTTGTCGTTGACTTTGATCCCACAATCCTTCAGGAATGTCTTGACATGCTGCTTGTCCTGGTGTTTTAAGTGCTCATGCCATGACTGTAGAATATTATCTGATCCTATGGCAATGCAGGTCCTCTCTAGTACCACCACTCGCACCGCCATGTGATACAGATCACCTCCCCTGGAGACACCGCCATGGCGATTGGCTCACTCACCTTGATAAACGTCCACATCGTGCCATTTTCTCATATGTTTTGGTCGATACCCTTCTGGCCCATTTTCTTTATGGAGAAAAGATTCAAAGCCCCATCTGGGCAAAACCAAACATCAACAAATGGTCACTCAGTCCAGCTACTGCCATTGTAAGTCTGCACCATAATACACCCTGAACCCAGTGCTTGAAAGGACACACCATTCTTTGCTCTGTCGATCGCCTTTGGAATTGCAAATGGTTTGTACTCTGTAAACCATTCACGATGATTCGTGATGTGTTGCATCGCACCGCTATCGACGTACCACTTATCGCATTTCATCTTTGCAATGTCGATCATTAATGACTGAACTGGACTTCTATTCGGTGCTGTCATCTTGGCCTTTGATGCATACGTAGGTGCCTTATCCTTTGCAGTATTCTTTCCTTTCACCTTCGACGAAACCATCGCAGCATCCCCACCTTTGCTTGAGCTGCTTGCTTCACCACTGTAGCAGTCATGGGATATATGGTCCCGGTTATTGCACTTAAAACAGACTATGCCTGTCTTGCAGTCTGCTGTGATGTGACCAAATTTACCGCATTAGAAGCATTTCTGGTCCTTTTGATTACCGCCACTGCCTGCCTGATGTGCTCTTCTTAGACATCAAGACGGTTGCCGCTTCCACCTCATTTCTGCCTGTAAGTCGTAGTTTGTAGTTTATACACTGACGACATAGCTTTTCCCACGCCTTCTCCAAACTAGGTAGGTCATACCACATCATGTAGATGTTGTCAAACTCTTTTGGCAATGTCTGCAGCAAACGTGCGCACATGTCATCATCGTCGATCGGTTTACTTAGTTGGGCCATCTTCGTCTGTAGCACATCAAACTCCCTCAGATGTGACTCCATTGTTGATGTCATTTGCAATCTGATGTCGTGGAATCGATGCCGAAACAGATCAATGTTCTCGGCAGACTGGATGTCGTAGATCTGGTGGAGCTTGTCCCAGATCTCCTTAGCTGTCTCGCATCCCTCTATGCAAAGCAAAGGCTGCATGTCCAGCAATAACACCAGAAGCTTCTTGGCCTTTAAATTCGCATTGAACCATCTGTCCAACTCACCAATGTAATTTGCCACACCCACCTCTGGTATCACCAATTTGCCAGAACACACGTCCAGAAGACCATCACATTCCATAATAGTCTTCACCACGTAACACCACATTGACCACCCAGCAAAAAAAGTTGCAGAAAATTGAAAGTCTTCTGCAGTCTAAAACTGCAGAAAAACTGTAGTTTAAATCTCATTTCTGAAGTTTTATGGAACAAAAGTCTACATAATTTTTGCAGTTTTTATGTAGAAAAGTTGCATGTTTTTTATAGTTTTTCTGCATTTTTTTCTGTAGTATTTCTGAAATTTTTCTGCAGTTTTTCTGAATCACAAAAAAATAGAAAAAAATACAGAAATACTGTAGACAATTTACAGAAATATTGCAGAAAAACTGTAGAAAAAAAACATGCATGTTTTCTACACAAAAACTGAACAAATTATGCAGGCGTTTGTTCCATAAAACTTCAGAAATGTAGATTTCAATTACAGTCTTTCTGCATTTTTTTCTGTAGTATTTCTGAAATTTTTCTGCAGTTTTTCTGAATCACAAAAAAGTAGAAAAAATACAGAAATACTGTAGATAATTTACAGAAATATTGCAGAAAAATGCAGAAAAACTGTAGAAAAAAATGCATGTTTTCTACACAAAAACTGCACAAATTATGCAGGCATTTGTTCCATAAAACTTCAGAAATGTAGATTTCAATTACAGTTTTTCTGCAGTTTTAGACTGCAAATAAACTGCGGAAACTTTGAATTTTCAGCAGACTATTTTTTTGCTGGGCAGTTTCCTTCCCTGACAACTTCTCAATCCTAGGACGATCGTCAGCCATCTTGATTCAGGATCTCAAAAAATTCAGCTCAGAATTCACTGATTCACCTGTGCCCACCTCTATTCCTCACCACAGGAATAACTACTGCACTTCTAGCAGTCTTTTGGCACTGTAGACTGTCCCAGTCATACACCACATGGACATGCCATGATGCCAAAAACACACCAAAAATTTACCAAAAACCAAAAATTTCGAATTTTTTGCCAAAATCCAGTTAAGCCAGCAGACTCCCTCATCCACGCTCTGCTACCATGTTGAGGTTGGATAAAATCAGGCTGGTTAGTTGAAAAATAAGTTGTTTATTACTCATAAACAAGACAAAAAACATCATGGCAAACACTTCATAAACTACTGGAGTGAGTGACAAACTATCAGAGCCGGATTACCCATTAGGCAGAGTAGGCGCCCGCCTATGGGCCCCGCAACTTTTAGGAGCCCCATGAACACAGCACTTCCAGCAAATTCGATGGGGCCCTTCGTGGGTGAGGGAAACAATTTTAATTTTTCCTTTAAGTACATTTTTCACAATAAAGGAGAAACATCAAACCAAGGTATATAATTTATCTGATAAATAATTAAATTTACTAAAAATTTAAGGATGATTTTTGCCTTTATTAGCCCTGTGAG
>JAQIXP010001824.1:0-16911 GCA_034700285.1 Proteroiulus fuscus | reverse complement strand
CCCAAATTTTCTTCTACATAAACACGAAATTTTTGGTAAATTGTCCTGGAAATGAAAGCGAAATGTATATGGAAAGTTCTGGAATGTCCTGGAAATGATAGGAGACAATCGAGTGGGAACCCTGTTTTATGGATGGCCCCAAAGGCAATTTTCTTCACCTATTCTGAACATACAACAATTATGGAAATTAGGATAGTCTTCCTCCATATAAAAGATATAAACTTTCCCACTGAAAACCCGGGTTTTCAGTGGGGAAATATATGTCTATAGGAATACCCAAACTTCTCTGAAATGTAGTCATTTAATAGTTATACATTTCCTTAAACTATTTGCTTGTACAGTAGAATTATTTTGTTTATACATTATTTTTATAGATCTTGAGACGTTGTTAATAATTGATTGAATACTGTACAGGTTTGCCAGTAAATATAAAAAAATTATATAAATTTTCCTGATTTTCAACGTTGTTTTTTATTTCAATTTTTCGTCAGACTTTTGTATTTTAATGTGGTACGAAGCTTTTCCCAAGTTTTTTTTTTTTTAAAATGACTGCATGTTTTCAAAATAAATCAACCAACCTGATATATTCTGATATTTTTAAACATGTAAGATACATTGAAGTACTTATTATCAAATGTTTAACATTTAGCTTTAATATGCTGTCAGTGATGGAGATAAGCAATTGCATTTTTAAGCAAGATTAATTTTATTTGCCTAACAATACTCATAGTTGAATAACTTGCATAGTACATAATGATATTCAAAGGGTTCTCAGCTTAATTTGGAGTTGCTTTAATAATTAAAATAATTTAAATAAACAATGAAATTTTTAACCTATGGAGTATATGGAATTTTACTTTTGTTAAATTATAATGCAATTTTCAGATGTAGAATTTATTTTATATTTATTCATTCATTTCAGATTTATCAAAAAGTTAATTTATAAATCCTTGAAATTAAGCGGGCATACTAGAGCGCCACCTGTCCTAAGAAGTTGAGGTGAAGGCCGTCAACCGTGCAATCCAAGATAAAATCAGCATGACTTTCTTGGAAAAATATGCACATAGGCTATTAAAACAGGTATTCAAAGAAATGCTATACGACTACCTGTTCGACACCATACTAATTTAGTGTGGGACTTCATCCTTCTCGTTTATAGGGCAATAATAGAGGTGGAAATTGAACCTTACCTTGGACTCGCTTGTCCTCTTCAGGGAAAAGTCGACTATGCTCGCAGCATCAATCCAAGCACCGGTTGCTGCTTGACGGCCTGATAATTCAACCGACGAGCGGCGCCACAGTTTCTCCGAAATTTTCCCTGTTCAGTGGATGTTTTGAGTATAAAATGCAGAGATAGGCCTAATAATATTATCAAATTGAAAGTAAATCACCATTAATAACTATTTTTCAACCAAATTTACATCAGAAGTTAGAATTTTTGTGTTGTGACCTGGTTTGAACTTTAAGATCAAGGAAATACTAGATTCCTAAAACCCCCCTTTGAGAAAGGGTTCTCACTTTTTACCGCCAAAACCTGGTGATAAAACAAGTATTCTATTCTTCAGGAACACATGTTAATTCCTTTTAATTTGTATCTGTTTTGTTAGTTTTACTTCTACCAACATTTTGTTTATCGTAATATACTGAATAATGGATTGGATCGCCAACCCACTTGCTGTTACCCAAAGCATTTTTGGTAAGTAGAAAGATTTTAAGTTTGTTTCTTCATGTTACCATAGCATTTGCCATTAGAAAAGAGGACACCTCATAGCAAAAACGTTCCTCAGTAAAACTGCAGAAATTTTGCAGTTTCCCTGAGTTTAAAACTTCAAAGTCCATTGCCTAAATAAAATGTTGTCAAAATTCTGCAGTTTTCCTAATAAAAAAACTGCACAGAATCCGATTTCTTACGATACAAAACTGCAGCACATTGTGGAAATGTGCAGAAACACACGACAGGTTTCCTGAAGAGAAACTTATGAAAGCTGCAATTTTTAATCTTTTCAGTTTTTCTGCAGCATTCCCCAGGATTTATTTTACATGTATATTTCATTGAATTTTGGCAATTTTCTATAGTTTTAACACCTGAAAAACTGCAGTTCTCCCACAATGGTTCTCAAGTTTTATTGCAGCTTCTGCTGCATGATGTGACAGAATTACTGCAATTTTATACCACAAGACAGCAAAAAAAATTTCAGGGTTTTTCAATTCATGGTGGAATTTGTAATGTTAGGATATAGACCTCTGAATGTGAAAGTGTAGTTTTTGTTAACAAATTTCAAATGTCTGCAGAAGCAGTCTATGCATAGTATTTTTAATTTGATTTTTTTAGCAAAATTAAGCTATTGCATAAAACGTAGTAACTTGTAATTAGTTTTTTAAACCGACTTCTGTGTTTTTTATCTACAGAAAGTCACCATGCCAAAGGATTTAAAGAGGAAATATTGCAATATTTTAACGACAAATTCCTTGATGCAGCAATATTACAAAAGGTGTGCATTGCAGTTCAGCATAACAGATACACTTTATTAAAAATCTAAATGTAAAGAGTGCCATATTTTTGTTCAGATCCCATCGTTAAATGATGTACCATTACATCAACTGAAAAGTAACTCTTTAGTCCGCTTCCGGTGCATGGTCCAAGATATGTTTGATCCTGAGTATTATTTAGAAGCATATGAAGTAAATGCCGGCCTGAATGGCCCCACGAAAATGGTATGTGGCATGTTTCGAGATATCGTGGAAGACAGCATTGATGTGGATTTTGACTCTGACAAAAACATCACTGGGGATCGAATGATTTTTTACTGCATTTCTACTCCGGCTGAAAATGCCTGGGTGAAGCAGGTATTCTATGAGATTTTTTTTTGTTGGGTTCCATGTATTTGTTAAAAGTTTGTTGTTTAAAGAGTTTTCTTTATTATTTGATTCAGGCATATGCAGAGAAGAATGGTTCATCTACGTTCATGCAGTCGAGCTCTAGTCCATCCACCAGTACACAAAAGAGAGCATATTCTGATGAATTAACTGATGGCTGCACCGGGCGAGATCCTGTTGCTACTGACATGGAGATTGGCGATGACACACCATCCGAAACTGTCTCTGCCAAGCGCACAAAAAATATTGAACAGAAATTGGAAGGTGAATTTAAAAATTAAATAGGAAAATAGTTTGAAACTTCAGCTAAAAACTTCGACAACGCTTCTCCTTCAGGCAGCACAGCACCTGCACTTGATGTTTTAACTGATTTAAATTTACCTATTCCGGATCCTGAGGCCGTTGCCTGCATTGTTAAAGTAATCTTTTAGTTGTATTTGTAACTGTTGACAATTTTTTTTTTGCAAAATGCATTAATATTGTTCTTGTTTAAATTAACAATGGTTTAGGTCTACGATCATGGTAGTTCATTTTCTTTGAACGATGTGGTGGAATTCATTGGCGTCCTTACCATGGAACCAGGGATGGCTGTTTTTCCAGAGGAAGAGCAAATGTAAGTTTTAGATGCTTTATTTTCTAAGAAGGGAATAGAAAATTTGAAAATGTACCTTAAAACGAAACATGTTTGGCTGTATGGTTGTATCCTAGCAAAAAAAATTATGCAGTTTTTTTGATGGTGCAGAAAATCAGCTGTATAATTATTATCGAAATGTGCTATTGAATGGAATGCTATTGAAAAAAACTTTTTTAAAAATATTTTAAAAACAACTAGCAAAATAGGAAGGGGTTTTTTTTTTTTTTGTAAAATTGCAGTTTTATGTTCCACAATATTTTCCTGCATTTTTAAACATCAGAGAAATTCTAGTAATTATGTTGTTTTATTGAGGAACTTTATTGTTGTCATTGTTAGCGTATCTAAATCCCACAATGCTTGCCAAATGCAATTTACCTCAATTTTGCATATGTTACTAAAACAGTTTTCCCTTGTTAATTTGTGAATTATAGACAAAATTTCAAACGGTGGCATCACCACCATCAAAATGTGTCCTCGCGTGATGAATTCCCACCCTCAAAATAGGGATATAATAATTAATTGATAGGTCCTTAAGTGAAGTAATAGGGTTAGTTTGTCAAATTTTTTAGGGTTGGCCCGGATTACGAGATTGTAATTGGTAAATTTTGGCTTCTGTCTTGGATGCAATTTTCTACGAAGTCCCGAACTTTCATTTTGTATTCATTATTTTTAAGCGATGTAAACCTTGATTCAATGGACGTTGAAGAGAGACTGGGGCGCTCTCCTCCAACTTCGTTAGTTCCGCGTCTACATGCGCTCAAAGGATACAAATTGAAACATAATAACCCAAATTTGCCAATGACGATAGGTTTAGATGCTAAGCATTCAGGTACAACGCAATAAATTTCTCAGCATGTCAGTAGTTTATGCTATTGTTGTTATTTTTTTATTTTTTTGGAAACAGAATTCAATCTTATCCATAATCTTATGTCGACTTTTATAATTACAGATACTTCCCAGCTTATCTCAGAGTGTGCTGAGATTCGAACACATCTGCATTCCATTCTGGAGCAGGCATTTTGGGGAGATTCCCTGGTTGCAAACTATCTTATATGCCATCTGATTTCCACTGTGTAAGTGCCTGGCATTATATAGAAAGTATCTCGGATTTATTATACTCTTAGTCTTTATGAGGATATATTTGATTGTCATTTCAGTTACGTGCGGAAAGATACCATGGCTCTGGGAAAATTTTCTTTGAATTTGACCAATTTTTTGGACTTGAACGAGTTTGGCAAACAGTTTTACAACCTGATCAGAACTCTCACCGTGAAAGTACGTGGGATTCAGAATGCATGAAAGGATTTCAAACGAAAAAAAATGTAAATGCGAATTTTTTTTACATGTAAAGACATTTTTTTTTTTTTTTTTTTTTTTTTTTGATTTTAGAGCTATTTCTTGCCATTGACTATTGGCAATCTCAATGGAACCAATTTTACACCAGTTAAAGATTATTCCAAAAATCGATTACAAAGTGGGCTTTTACAGTTGAGTGCCCATACCCATCTCGTCATTGATGAAACTGCACTAGAGCCTGGCCAGTTAGATTCCAAAGGTATATATTTTGACCCTTGAGAACTTTAGTTTTAATTTAGTAGAAGTCGTGCATATTGCCACATCTCGAATTCTTAACATTTTATTCTATCTGCTTCCATGTTTGAAGGTGTAAAAAACATCACTGCACTTGGAAACCTTCTACGGTGGCAGAAAGTCGAATATGACTTCAACTATCACCATTTAGATTTCGAAGCTAACATTCCGGTTCTTATCATGTCTGATGGCCAGTCACTTTTGCCGGTAATTGTCTGTTTATATGTTGGGTAATTATCCAGAAGACGATTAGAACCTAATTTTGGCAAATTTCTTGTTTACAGGCTGATTGTACGCTCCCCATGGAAGCCAGGGGGCCACCACCAGGCATTGCCCAGATATTTACTGGAATTAACGATTACTTGACTCCCGTATTGATGGAAAAAATTCGCTGTTACCTTAGCCTGTTACAGACGTTAGATTATGACATATCGGATGAGTTACAAAAGGTTAGTTATTGGTATTTTCTAGGATAAGCCACAGAAATCCTATCTTTGGACTTGAACTCTGGATACTCCAGATAGTTGGCACGGTCAATACAAATAAAAAGAAGCCTTTATTTGTTCTATTTTAGGTGGTGCAAGATGATTTTGTTGAACAGCGACAACAGAGCTCCACCAAAATGAATTCCGATGATTTGCACATGCTCTTGGTTTTAGCAAGGTGGGTTTTGAGAATGGTTTGTTACAGAAACTCTTATTGGTTGAATACTTTTGATAAATGCTGCAAACATTTAGGTTAATTTCCCTGAGTTATGGACAAACCATGCTGACAATATCTTCGTGGGAAAAGGCCAAGGAAATGGAATCGGAACGGAAAGCAAGAATACTGAGGCCACGGTAAGCCTTGTATTTAATCCTATAGTTTATGCTATTAACAGCACATTTTTTGTATTTAAAACTTGTTTTTACAATTTCTGAAATAAAATTACCTGGTAATAAGATTTGTACTTTAACTTTATTTTTACTATATCTACTATTAATAAAGCGACAAATGTCTGTAGCTATCACCTATATCTGTAATCACTAGGAATTTTTCTTATATTTTTTTTTCTAACTTTTATGGATGTCCAAAAAGTATATCTTATTTCCTTTTTAAGTTGACCTCCGACCAACATTTCTCACAAATGCTAAAAGTAAACTTAACAAATGCATTGATTTACGTACAGATTAGCCTTAATACTTAAAAGATTTGTATGTGTGCACATGTGTAATAATAAGAAAATCATCTAGATACATTTATTGCTTTAATAATAGAAATTCAGAATATTGTTCTCGCTTCCTTCGCTGTTACGCTGTTCTAACTTGCTATTATCCACAATCATCCAATTCCAAGGCAAAGTCGAAGATGTAGTCATTCCAATGACTGCAGAACTGGCTCATTTTTGTGGGTAAGTTTTAGTTATATTTTCTACAAATTTTTAATAATTTGTAAAAATTAAATGGAAACATTTGTATGGCAATTTTCTCTAAAATATGATAGCCTTGCTGATGTTTGACTAACCGTAACGTTGTTCATTTTGCACCACTGATGGCTTGGAGGAAAATTGCCTATTCCATTGGCATTTACTTAAATTTTCACCACGGAATAGGCATGTGCAACCTATGATTTAATTTGTGGTCGATAGGCGCTGTGTAAACTGAACTAACGACGTAAGTTAAGGTTAGTCTTGACTGTAGTTCGTTTCTATGATAAAACTCTTAAAATTGACCAGGAGAATTAAAAGTTCAATTACTTTAGCCTAAAAATTCCGGAAAAAGTATGAAAAAATTCACAAAAGGAAAATGTCCATTATTTTAGCTTAAATTCTAAAAATTCTTGAAAATTTATATTAATACAACCCTAAAATTCACAAGGTGAAAAGTCCCATAATTTTAGCCTAAAGATTCCTTTGATAAAAACCTAAAATTTGCAAGGCAGAAGAAAATAAATGCCCTTATTTTAGATTAAAAATTCCTGAAAAAATCTATAATTTGTAAAACCTAAAATTCACAAAGAGAAAAGTCCCATCATTTTACCTAAAATTTGTGAAAACAATTTATTGCAAATATTTGTGATATAAATTAATTTTGATCTATATAAAAATTAATTTTTGTTTTGTTTTCATATTTGGCGCCATTTCCATTTTCTGTGATGTCACTGCTTTTTCCGGTGAGCTACAAATAAAGAACAAGATGGCGGAGAAAGCATTGAAACAACCGCTTTCGGGGCTCGGAAAACCAGTCCCAATGAAATTATTTGCCACTTGGGAAGTAGATAGAACACCTCCAAATTGTACACCAAGGTAAGACGGTCATTTCTATATTAAAATTTCAGTAAAGTTCAGTATGTGAGTCGTAAAATTGCCAGCAGAAAAGTGACCAATACTGTTTACTGAAAAATCTTCTGAAGGAATGGAGCATCTGACCAAGTTTGATCAGTAAGATCACGATAACTGCTTTCCGATTTTCCCAACATTCATTAACATTATAATTTTAACTATCAAAAAGATTTAAATGTGCGACTTTTATGTGTAATATTATTTTGGAATGGGAATAATAACATTACCCTAATGAAACGCTTGGGTTGACTTCTGATCCTGACAACCAAAAGCTGATCATGATGCATGTGATTCTGAATAATATTTTTAGGTTGATCGATAATAAGAGTTTTAGTGTAATTTAAAAAAATTACTGCCAAAATTATAATGTTGGTATGGTTTTTATTGCTTTTTATTCATATAGTCTATGCATCCCTATATGGAACTTATGATGTTAGTGTCTCCCTAATGTAGGCCTACAATAAAACAATTGTTTTATTGTTTATTGTTTAACTTTCGGGATATTTATTTCATATTTAGTAAAAGGATGGTATTTAACCTGAGGGGTAGCCAGAGTGAGGGGGATTCTGCTGTACTGGCCACTTTGAAGAAGGGGGTGGGCGCCAAATTAAAGGAAAATTGAGTAAATCTTTTAATTTTGGCACCCCCAACTCCTGTTTTTTTGCATCCATGAACTTGTTATAAAACATGCAGTTATATTTAAAAATCCCCTTTCAAAATCCCCAACCTTGTAATTATTTTATTTTCAAATTCTAATTTGGCGTAAAATTGCAGTGCTTGCAAGGCCAAGTTTTTTGACAGAAATGGAAATTTGTCAAGATATAATATATTATATCATCCTCAATGTGACCTCTAAAATTTTAAAAATATCTCCTCAGTGCTCATGTAAGAAGAGATAAATCCTGCACCATGGGTGCACAAAAATTTTGCTGCTCGTGTTGGCAGATCTCTAATTAAAAGTTGGCATCGGAAATGCTTTTCTTGGTGGTAGGGGAAAGTAATACCACTTGTTGCCAGCAACAAAACCATGACAGATCCATAAAATCAATGTTTTAACTCAATTTATCAACAGTGTAGGCTATTCTACACTTATCTAATTTGTTAAAATAAAATATAAATAGATTCAAATCGATATCTGTTAACACAGTTCAGTCGATTAATTGATATAAAATATAAATTGAAGACAATGTTTCTTATTCTTTTTTTTATTGAAAAAAGGAATACAGTTTGGTCCAATTATCAAACATGTTTATGTTTCCTTAATCAAGAAATTAATTATGGGCAAAATCATTTCAAAGTTTTTAACTGCTTATCACACAATTTTATTTAAAGACTTCCATAATTTCTTTTATTATACTAGTTTCTGTGCCAATGAACTGGCGAATTCAAATGCACCGACCAGAAAAAAGAACCACATTTGAAATTTTGATTTCCAGTTAGGCCTATTTCAAGTTTTGGAACTTGATATCAGATTTTATTCTCATTCGATATTGCTATTTTACAATACTGATTGGTTACTGTTTCAGTTTACTCATTTGTTGAACAAAGGAAGTGCTCTATTACCTGTAGCAATGGATGTATTTGTCATGTTCGGGAGGTTTTATCTGTTAGTAATTTTTATGTTAAATGTTTTAAAACCAATGGTATGATACATACCGGTGGGTGTATATTGTTTACAGTCGCCGCAATTGCTAAGAGTTTGTTAGATTTGGTAAATAGAGACGTATGCCTTTTAGAAATCTTGAAGGATTAAATACAAAGCATTATTTAAGAATTGATTGCAAATATACTTGGGAAAGAATTGAGGAAGATCAAGGGAACTTTTGAAAGTTACTCTCGTGGGTTCTATTATATTTTGGTGAGAAATTTAATAAATGTTGGAAGTGTTGCCTAATTTATGCTGACTCAAATATCTGAGAATTTATAGTGAAGGATTAGAAAAGTTTGTTATTATAGGCTACTCCATTATTTGTCTAAAGTTGGTAAACTTAAATACTCATTTTTAGGTTGTGTTCATTGACTTTCACTCGATTGGTGGTCATAACTCCACTTGGATCTGATTTAACCTCTCTTATTGTGGCCGTTAAGATGCAGGTATGACCTAAGTGACGAAAATACGAGTATAGGGTTGTGTCTTGCAAAATATCACATGATTTGACAAGTTGGCTCCCGGTAGACTATTTTAGATGCAGCTGTTGATTGACCAATTGCTACTAGAACTTTAATTTTAATTTTTACCACGTCTTCTGGCATACGTTCAAGTTGACTAAACATTTAGTTTCATGCTAAGTAAATTCTTGAAGTGTTGTTTATGACCCGGATTTATGATTAAAATTGCCACACACCACCCGGGATTAGTTAGTTGCCTTTTCTGCGAGTACGTACATGTATTCACGTTATGACGAAAGTAACAGTTTATATGAATATGCTGAGGTGCCAGTATTGTATTTATGTGGAAATCTAAACAACTTAAGCCTAGTTAAGTAAACATTGGCTCATTTTAAACTGAAGCAATAATATTTATTTAGGGTTTATTACGTGGAAAAGTTTCTGAAAACACTTAGGAAGTGGCTTGGATAAATATTTTCTGTCTAGTGGACAAAAATGGGGGATTTGCTTTACTTTTTTTTATTGCAGATGTTATTTCCATAAAATAATATTTATAAAAATTCAGTTTAAAAAATGGATGAGTGGGTTTATTTAAATGCAGTTTTGTCACTTACAATTTTTTTTTTAATAAAGGGAACCTTTGCGAAATTTATAGTGTAGTTGTAAGCCACAACAAAGAGCAATTTTTGCACATATCATGGAAAATGATCAGTTTTATTTTAAAATATTTTAGACATCAAAACGGACACTCCGCTCTAACGATATTAGCGTTCCAGCCAGCGGTCTATTGGACACGGAATTGGATTTAGCATTTGCGCTTCAGGTGTGGAGGACATTTTTGTACAACTCATATTTGTATTAATTTTTTATTTATCAGTTTTGAGTCATATTTGCATATACTCCTGTTTAGTATCCTCACTTTCTGAAGCGTGGCGGAAATTATTTACAAGTGATGCTTCAGCGCCGTAAGCGCTATAAAAATCGACCGATTCTCGGCTTCAAAACTTTGGCTGTTGGAATAATAGACATGGATCAAGTTTGTGCTTGTTAATTTATATGGCTTAAATGTTACCTAACTTTTGGATAGTTTTGAATTAATTTATTGACTGCCATTTGTCTCATTTTCAGGTGTTACAGAGGTCACAGGACAAAGAGCTGGAATTATTTAGTGAGAATAAGGAAAAGAATATGATCGTGGCTAAAATTCTCATGTTATCACTCAGTAGTCAGCCAGTGGATCATGAGGAAGGAGAACGTCACAAACTGGCATTGGCAACTGATCATTCCGGTGCGAAAATAGATGCTACACTATAACATTTCTGAAAAGAGTTATTAAGTGTATGTGTGATGCAATAGATCGCGTCGGGGATGTTGACGCCTACACTGATGAGGAAGAGGAATTCACGTCTAACGACGAAGGCAGTGACAGCGAACCAATGATGGACGACACGATGGGGCTGACAACTGCATTGCCCCGCAAACCGGGAAACCGGAAACTGTTGCCACCGGCTGCAAGAGTAAATTCCGTGGAATGGATCTAGTTTGGCAGGAATCACAACTTGATAGTAATTTATTTATTCTGTGCAATTTTTAGCAAAAGAATTTCAAACAAAAATTTATCGCCCTGTTAAAGAAGTTCAAAGTTACTGATGAGGTAGGCATTGCACTAGAAAAGTATTAATGTTTGCCAGCCTAAAAACAATTTAGAGCATCTAATTGGTGTTCTTTTGGCATACAGGGCCTTGATTCTGAGCATGACCATGACGAATTGGAACACAAAATCGAACGAGAAATGGATCCTCAGGAATTCGAAGACCTCTTCGACGAAATTGACGACATGAGTGAGAGCGGGCCCGAATTGGACAACATGAGCGTTAGTTCCACCCCCAAACCCAGCCTCCGGCCATTCTTCAGCTCCAGTAAATCATTGGCAGATATGATCGCCGCTCCTGATAAAACTGTAGTAAGTGTTTTGTTTTATCTCAAGCTCTGACAAGGCGGTTCTTGCTGCGTTTACCAGTTTATTTCAAGAATCAACGAGCAAATGGCGTCATGCTCTTTTTGTACATTTTCTTAGGGATCCGATAGGCTCAGTGACGAAAGTTCCAAAAAAGCCGACTCTGACAGTCATCCAGTAAGTAAATTTTGTACACTTCTTATAAAATTTGACGTGAATTTGATCTGCAACCGATTTTTCTTTAGGAGTCTTGGTTGGATCACGAACACTCCGACCCGCAGCAGGTGGCCGGAAGTCCCCCCAAAGCGGGAAGCGGAGAAGAAATCAAGCGCCTGTCGTCTTCCTCCTCAGATAAAAAAACAAAATTGTTCACTAAAGATAAAAGCACGTCTTTCAAGGAGCGTAAATCGACCCCACAGGTCAAGGAGAAAACTGCTATAGAAAGGAGTAACAGTATTTGTCAGCTGGATAGCAGTGTAAGGGAGTATATTATTACGTGGTAACATGGTGACTACCAACCAGGAAATCTCAGGGAATATTATATTCGACCTGGAAAACTTGGAATTTTAAATGGAACCTGGATTTTTTCAATATCAACATTTTATTTTGTGTTTGTTCATTGTAATTCTGATAAATCTGCACAAAAATGATCGACCTTATGATCAAATCCAGGATTTCCACTAAAAAATTCTCATTATGAAAAGATTTAGCTTGTGTTTTGCTCATGGGTTTGGGCCACTGTCTAGACCACACATTGTGGCAGGAAAAATCCCTATTAAATTATGATATGAAGACTTATTTTGTTCATTAAAATATTTTTTAAAACATGCAAAAATAAAAATTTGACCATTGAAAATCTGGAAAACTTAAAGAGTATTTCGTTTTCATAAATTAGTAGTCACCATGTATTAGTTAAGACTACTAAGGGGACTTCAAAATCCCTTTTGGTCTTTGGTTTTCTCAAGAATAGAGGCTATATTAGATCTTTTTTTTGTGGATTTTTTAGCCTCGTAAAGTGCTCTTGGAACAGTTAGTGAAAATCTTCCCAAGCGACGATTACATGCCAGAGTCCATTATTCTAGTGAACACGGTCGACAATGTCGGACAAATATTCGCGCAAAAATTGCAGGAGAAACAGTATCGAGTGATCAGCACATGCTCCAGTGCCGACGTCCGAGCCTCCATCATGTGTCTAGTCAGCAAGATTCAGAAATTGTAAGTAATTAGTTAAATTAACCTCACTAGTTCTGCATTTTTGGGCTAAAATCGTTTGACTTTTGCCACTTCCATCTGTTCAGTTGCAATAATAATTCGAAAGCCCCATTACCGATCCGCGTGGCCATCGCTGGAACGGACAGCTACGTGAATTCCGTAATAAGACCATACGTGGAACAATTGTCAGGTAAACCTGGCGAATGGCTTACTTATGTCAACTTTCTCATCATACCTGTCGGCCCCAATATCTTGGCCAAATACCTCGGAAGCATAGATGGCACTTACTCTGCCACGTTCCTCGATCCAATCTGGAAAGATTCGGTGGATAAAGTCGACATTGCAAAAATGGGTGAGAATGGTTCGGAGTTTTGAAATGAAATATGTTAAAGGAAACTGGAGAAACTAACCTTTATTTGAATTTTTTTTCTATTCGAAGATTGTCAAGAAATGGTGAGTCGGACGGGCCGCTTTCTCAACAGCAATTTGAGCGTAGTGAATATCCCAATTGCGGAAGCTATGGTCACCTACAAAGAAAAGAGGCAAGTGGTCATTTGTTTTGGCTTCCTAACATTTTTTTTTTTGAAAAAGCTGTTACGATGCAGCTCTTATTAACAAAATTGCCTAATTTTATTTAACAGTTCGGATGATGAATCTTCCCAGATTTTTATCCCCTTCGTTAACGTAGGTTTTCCATTTGATCGCCCTCGAACTGACATTAATTTCACTAATCACGACTTCATTTTGAAAGGGTTTTAAAAATTTGTGTTTGTTTATTTTCATAGGACGTCAAGATTGGAGCCACTGACGGTTCCGCATCCACATCAGGTGCGTGTTTTCGTTGTTTTGTGACGAATGTTTTTATTCGTTCCCAGATTTGCAATATTTTCAATTTATTGCAGTCGATTTGGAAGAGCTCTGTACCATCCTGCCATCTCAGCTTTCCGGCTCTCCGCCATCGTCTAGTCATTTAGAGAAACCCAAGGACAGTACAACTCCTCCCAGTTCTCCCAACGTGTCGTCGTCTCTTCCACACGTTTCTAGGTAAAATTTTTTTGTTTGTCCAATCCTCGAGTGCAGCTTCTGATTGTCTGCATTTTTTGGCTGCAGTACACCTTTGTCGAATCAAGCTCCAATGTCTCAAGAGCCCCTCGACCTCCAAATCGATTACTGGTCAGCCATGCCAAAAGGCGATAGCAATAAGAAGCCGGACGCCTCAAAGTCAACTTTAAAGTCAGCCTTTAGATCGCTGCAAGTCACCCGCCTGTCCAGTCTTGGCGAACCGGCAGCACCCACTCTCACCATGTATTATGTAACCAAAGAAAAGAAGCAAAAAAGTAAGTTCTACTCTAGATTTTGAGTATATTTACAGTTTTACTCTAGATTTAGAAAACAATTAACAGGTCCTTGAAGGGTTTAAAGATTGAAATTACGTTATTATAATAGGCAGAACTTTCCCTTCATGCAATACTTCAAGTACAAAATGCCTTCTAATTGCTCAAAGGCAATTTTAAATGTAAAATAATTCCAATGTTGTCATGGGACTAATAAATTATTGGGCATACATGTTTTCCCAGCACCCTAGCACATTTTATTCTTTAATTTCATTCGTGAAAAGCGGACTCTGGTGGTAGGGAAGTGCATTTTCGAGTCCTCCAATTGAAAAGAATTTGCTATTATATTGTATGCCCAGAAAATACTGTGCTCATTGTACTTGTGACAGTAAAATGGCGCATATTTGGGCTTTGCATTTTCAACCAAACATTTTATTAATTACTTGATGGGCTCAAATCAAATTGCAATTTCCATACCTTTCCTAATTTTTCATGCTCTTCCTCATACAACCACCTTCTTTCAAAGTAGGGCTTTCTTTTTAAGAGACTCAATTGTTCTAGTCATGTAAAATTATTTATTTTGAATTGCAGTAATGAGACTTGGAAAGCGGAAAGAAAAGGAAAAAGATGTCGAGCCCAAAAATCAGGTTGTCGAAGGCATCAATCGAATGATCTGTTTGGCTAGGAGTCATCCCGTAAAATGTATAAAATTTTCTTGTTTCGCTGTGATAATTTCCCGTTCAAACTGTCATAATTTTTTTTGTTGCAAAACTAGTAAGCATCGACGGCATCGAATGGCACAGCGTGAAGTTCTTCCAACTTTCGGCCCAATGGCAGTCGCACGTGAAGCACTTTCCCGTAGCCATTTTTGCCCAGTCGTCGGATGGAGGCGGCTCATGACATTTGCGACGCAATCCTTTGTCCGAGGAGAGGACATAAAGGAACGTAAGTTATTCCAGTCGATCAGTTTTTGTTTCTTATTTCGGAAAAGAGCACTTTTTGTTTTACGACGGCTCTCTTTTGTTGGCTTATATCTCAGCTTACCGACAAAAAAAGTATCTGCCAATGGCAAAATCCATGAAAATTAATGAGCAATTAATAGTCAGTTTTATATATTATTACTATGAGTTAGTTTTGCTGCCAATATTTATAATGGTCACCGCAGTTTTATAATCGTGATTTTCCGCTCTTGCGTCGTACGCTGTTTCATCTCGTCATTTTTTTTATTGTCGTTCATGTACGATGTAACGAGCGAAAATATAATAGGCCCTGTGATGAAAGTTGCCGTCGCAGTCTTAAAATAGGCGGCTGAATCTCAAAATTTTTTTCCGGAACGTAAAAGCTTATACAAGATGATGGACCATGTTGTTTTTTATTTTTAATATTGAGAAACTCGACCCCTGTTTTCGGCACTTGCCGATGTGGAATATAGATTTTTTTTCGGCCACAATTTTTGGGTAGTGCTAGGGATCCTTGGCAAAGAAAAGCATGTTCCAAATATCGAGCCAAATATTCAACTCTTTTTTTTATCAGTGTACCGTTTTCTGCCGGAAATCCATAATCATGTATGGAATAGATAGGCCCATCTCACCGTTTTATAATCCAATGTCCGTATATTTGCCTGTGAATTATACATTTTGAATGTCTAGTCACATAGGGAGAGATTCCGTAAAAACTCGAAGTTTTACTAGGGAAAATGGTGGATTTGGAGAAAAAAATGTATATAGGTAGCTGGCAAGAAATAGTCGGCATTTGTATAATTGTACTGTAGAATATATATTTTTTATTTTTTAATGAAAATTCAATTCTTACGGCGCTCGAACTTATTTTGCGGGAGTATGACCCCGTTGAAAATAAGGATAAATAGTTTGTTCTAGTTTAGAGATTAGAAACTCGTGAGTTATCGAGCTGTGGATTTGGAAACTTCAGTATCGTGTTTTGGTCATTGCAGAAGTAATCTGTGCTTGGTATTTTTCTGTTCTAAGTGAATTCCCACGTCTAGAACATTGTGGTCTAGGAATGTATGCTCGTTGTGTAAAAAGCCAAGGTTTTTTTGCCCTAAAAATATATATATTAGCACGGCCCGTGGTATATATACATCTATATGCATGACCTTGCATCCCAATAACTAGCCATCATTCCAGTCATTTGTGTAAATTGTGAATATCTATTGTTTTGTATGTACTGGGGATTCTCCCCTCGATATATAGCCTATTACTTAATTCCGACTCCATATATAATAGTTATCCATATTATACACAAGTAATGCTATATGCAATTGTAATAAAAAAAAGTTGAAGAAGAATTTTTGGGAATTCAAGCATCAATTTAATAACGTATAATATTCTTAACGACAATTGGGGAAAAATTTCTGAAGGCACCTTTTAACAGGAATAGGCCTAGTAAATATTAAAATATAGTTAAAAGTGCATTAAAGCCATTGTAAAGTATGTTATGCATCAGGAGCTGCAGTTTTACTGTAATTCGTGTTTCATAATTATAACATAATTTTAACATAGAACACATGCATAAATTCTACAATTTACTGTTAGTTTGTTCTTTTGTTGGGTGTAACTACCATAGATGCAGGTGGTGCAACTGCACAGGGGACTAAGTGGAATTGGGGCCCTAATGGCCAGGGCTGCATTCAGGGGGAGGGGGGATAGGTGCCAAAAGATAACTACACTGTTGGGGAAACCCACAACAAAATTTGTTTATGTCTTTAATTAATGGCTGCTATATTATCCAAATTTCTTATTATCATTATTATCCAAATTTGTACTCCAAATTTCAATAAATGCATTTATAAGGCTAAAAGGAAATGTGATTTTATTCAGTCTTGTCAGGGGCGGATCCAGACTTTGGTTTTGGGGTGGGG
>JAQIXP010001823.1:0-16915 GCA_034700285.1 Proteroiulus fuscus | reverse complement strand
TTGAAGAAAACGAATTTAACATTGAAATCCCCATAGGCCCACGCTGTTAAAAGTGTGGACAGCCCCCTTAAAGTTTTTCAGATTAGCTGTTAAGTTTAGTTAATAAGTTTATAAAAATAACAAGAAATTCACGAGGATAGCAGCAATGCTCACCTAATAATCAGCACTTTTCTTACAAAACCAGAGGACCATATTTGGCACTTACGTAAGCAAAATCAGGGATAGATTCCTTTCAAAAGGCTAATTAAGAATCACCTGAGATTCACTCATGAATACCTAACAAAGATCAGGGATAGATTTCCTTCACGAAACAATCGGACTTTATTCTCCCGTTTGTTCCAGGGTCAAAAGAACGCAAAGATCAAGCGGCCGCAGTTCCGCGCCCTCATGCTGGACTACTTGACTTCCTGGGACAACAACTCCAAAGGCAAATACATCTGCGGGCCTTACGACTCGGCCAAGAGGACGCTCCTCGAGAAGTACTTACAGAGCGTAAAGTGATCGTTCAAAAATCACTTCTAAAAATGTCTAAACCAATTTGCGCAGGCCAGAGCATAAAAAAATAAAGACAAACCTCGTGCCTTGTTTTTCCTCACTTTTATTTTTTTTATCGTACAACATCTTCTTAAATCCTGGATGGATACAGCATCTGAAAGTAAGGAAAGTGCATTCAGAATTCCGTAATTGTTAGCCTATCCATTAGCATTAGGCTGAAATATAATTTTTGCAATCCTGATCCCGGGACAAAAGTTGGAATTTGTAAATTACAAAATAAAGATAAACTGGACCTACAATAACCCTAGATTTTAAGCAAAATCGACAAACGATAACAGGCTGTAAAAATTCCCTGCTCAAATTTTCTAAAATCTAGATAAAAAATCCCGATTTTGACACAAGGTCGCCCTGATCCAAAACTTATTTCATGAACTTACCACTCGAATACGTCGGCCCATGGCTTTAGCTGGCAGATTGCTCTTGAACTTGGCTCGGACAACGCCGCTGTTGCCGTGGGAGCGCATAATCTTGCCCCAGATCACTCGATACTTGGACGGCCTCTCCCTCATGGGGGTTCTCGTCTTACTGCAAGAAAAGGTAAGCGATGAGACAAGGCAGTTCCCTCAAAATATCCCAAAACTGGGAATTTTTTTTAGCACTTTTGCACTGGCTAGAAAAATATTTCAGAATACATTTTCATGTAATATTGATATTTCTTTGGACGCCTTTTTGAAGGGGTCTAAACCAGCACATCCAAGAAACTTTTTTTAAAAAAATAAAATCGATATATTATCATATATCATATGATATATATTACAATATATTCTAACAAATGGATTTAAGGTAATTTCGAGGGTATAACAAGGCGCATCAGCAGGTCCAAAAATTCATTTTTACTGCAGAATTCCACTTGTAAGTTTCTCCAAAAAACCATAAATTTCTCAGAAACTCCACAAATTTCTCAGTAAAACCCACACGTTTCTCCGAAATTCCACAGATTTATCATTAAAACCCACAGACTTTTCCGAAATGCCCCACGAATTTCTCCGAAACTCCAGATTTCTCATTCAAACCCACAGATTTCTCCAAAACACCCCAAGAATGATCCTAAAGTCCCCGAATTTTTCTCCGAAATTCCCCACGAATATCTCCGAAATTCCAGATTTCTGATTAAAACCAACAGATTTCTCTGAAACTCCCCAAGAATTTTCAGAAAGATAACAAGATTACAATTTTCACGTAATGCCACAAATTTCTTCTAAATACACCAAATTGCTCTTAAATTCTTCACGAATTTCTCAAAAATTCCCCAAATTTCTACGTAATGCTACAAATTTCCCCGAAATTCCTCTCAATTTCCACTTCAAACACGATTGCACTGGGAGGAAATTCAGGCAAATTCTTTGAATCCCATTTTATGTAGGAATTGCACAAAATTCCTTTCAAATACCACTATAAAAACGAGAAACAATCTCATAGTAGGCACTGTTGCCAGAAACTTGAGCTAAATTCTCAAAAATTTCCCTCAATTTGTATTTTACGTCAGTTTCTCAAAACTCCCCTTTAAAATTCTCACCAAAAATGAGAATTCCCATACCAAAAATGAACTGCTGCCAAAATATACCCACAAAACACCATTCCAAATGCCAAAATTCCCTGAATACTATTATATATTGGTATCGATGCAAAAGCACCATTTGTCCCATTTTCCATCTTACTTTTTGCCTTTGTAAACATATGCACATCGCTTGCCGATGTAATAATGTGTTTCCTTCGTATTGGTGACTCCCTCGATCTTCAGGAGGGACACGTTCTCCTTCTGGTTCCTCAGGCCCCGTTGGTACCCAACGAATATCGCTTTCGAGTATAACCTGACAAATAGCCGAAACCGTAAATCGAAGGTTCAAATTGTGCATGGGTAGCTAATGTGCGTATAATACCTTCCAACTTTACGTGTGGTTCTGCCACGAGCGGTTTTCTCTTTCGGGGCTTCTTTTTCTGCCACCGGAGGATTGCTGTCCCCCGCTGCAACTTTTGCCTTCTTCCCCTTTGGCTTCTTGGGTTCTGTGTCTGTCATCTGCAAATTAAGAAACTATAAATTAACATTCCCAAAATTTTACACCTTTCCACGCGAACTTTAGCAATTTAGTTATGTAACATTTGGCTAAAATTGTTGAGCATAGATGTTTGGTATTGCTCAATAAAAGTAAGCCTTCTCTTTAAACTTGTACACAACAAACCATGGTTAGATAGTTAAACTTGGTTAGCTAATTAAGTCAGTTCAGGTTAGCTAACTTTGGTCTTGCATAATGCATATGGACATAGCCACCTCAGTATTAAGCTATTAACTTTTAAGTGGCTATGATGGGGATAATTCAGAGGCAAAAACCCTGGCTTTTTCATACAAATAATAAGGTTGAATTTTAGAGCGACTTTTCTCCTGCTAGCAATAGTGTTATAATGTTCAATTAACTTATTCCCATTCTACAGTTTTATTGACAATCAATGGTAGCAAGCAAAAGCCGCACTGCACAGACAGCCTGTCACAATCCCCCAATTTTGTAGATATCACAATCCATCTAATACCGAATGTGCGTTATAACGCTAAATTGATAATTTTTCTTGCGGGTGAAACCATTATTATTTATTAAAATTGAGATTTATCACATATAAAAGTATTTATTCAACTTACTTCGACACGTTTCCGAAACGAGACACTGGAAAATATGGACGAAAAAGAACACCGGAAACAGCCGTCTATTCAAAGCGGAATAGCGCTTTACCAGAAGCGCCTTAGAAAAACTGTTTTGGCACGTGCGTGGTTAGGCCTACGGCGGCATATGTTTGTGTTGTGCTTTTAACATTGGATTTTGGACTAAATATTGCATAATTTTTAAGCCAGGTAAGCTTAATATGTACCCTCAACGTAATCAACGAAGTCATAGGTCAGTGTCAATACCGAATATGTTTAAGAAACTGGGGCAAAGTTGAGTAGCAATGGTTGTCAACATTGACCAACATCAACCATGGCTTCAATTTTGAACAATGTTCAGTCATTGGCTGAACCAACAACTTTGCTAAAATCTGTTGTTATATTTCCAGATTATTAAAAAGAAATTTGTCTAATAAAATCCAGCCTATATTCTTGAGAATTCTTAATAGGTCTCCCAAATGTGCATTATGTGCGTCCACACTATATAACAAAACAGCGTTAAAATACTGGTATCGAAAATGGGTTATTAAATTTTGTGGTACAACTTGTTATATAACGTGTTATTGAATGATACATGGAAAATGTTAAATAACATCATGCTATTTAACTTTTTTCTTCTTACTTTGTAACAAGTTGTATAACTTTGCATATAACACGTTTTGTGAGATAGTGTGGACGCACCTTATAATGCAGAAATTGCAGCAATTACTAAGTCAGTTGATAGAAAAAAATGGCAAAACTAATTGAAATAAATTGAAAAATGTAAAAATAAATTCAGATTAATTTAAATGAATTAAAAAAGAAAATGCAGAAATAACTTAAAATTCATTTCTATCAATTTTAAAAAAATGTAGAACTGACTTCAAATCAATTTTATTTAAAAATTGTAGAAATACTTAAAATTCATTTAAATAAACTTTTAAAAAATGCAGAAATGATTTCCCATTTATTTTAATTGAATATTGCAGAAATAATTAAAATTAATTTAAATTAATTTTTATAAAATGCTGAAATGATTTCAAATTTATTTTGATTGAAAATTGCAGAAATGCCTTCAAATTCACTTTAATTGAGAAATGCATAAATAACTTAAAATTCATTTAGGCCTAAATTAATTTTTAAATGCAGTAATGACTTCAAATTCATTTTTTTAAAATAATTTAAATGAATTGATGGTCATTTCTGCAATTTCTGCATGTTTTTAAAATTATTTAAATGAATTTGAAGTCATAACCATGTTTTTTAATGAATTAACTTGAATGTGAAGCGATTTCTGCATTTTCAACAAAAATTAATACCAGGGCATTTCTGCAATTTCTGTGTTTTTTTTCAAATAATTTAAATGAATTGAAGTAGTTTTTGCATTTTTTTTTTCTATTAATTACAATCAACTTACAGTTATTTCTGCATTTTAGACAGTTTTTAGTCTGTTAAAGCTGGAGTTTTTCTACAGTTTCTTTTGTAATACTTTGGATCTTCTGCAATTTCAACGTCGGACATTCTACAGTTTATTATATTTGCTTCATGAATCTTTCTGTCTAAATTCAATTTTTGTCATGATAGGACGGCAATGTTGCACAACGATCGGAACAAGAACAACGAGAACCACCACCGTAACTTTGCGCACCCCTCGCCTAAGAGGCAGCGGTTAAGCAACGGTTCGGGGTCCTTCTCCGGCAACAACTGCAATGGCACCCAGAAAGACGGTGAGATTGAAAAGCAGAAGAGGGCCTTACCTATCTACCCGATCCGGTGGAAATTGATCCAGGAGCTGCGCAAGTACAGCAGCGTCATCGTGATAGGAGAGACCGGCTGCGGGAAAACGACACAGATTCCGCAGGTGGGTAACAGCTGGCATCCTTCATTTTTCAGGCCTAAATGAAAAAAAAACTTGTTTTAGGCAGGGTTTCCGGATTTTTCCGACACTCGTAGTTCCTGAAATCGCAAAAACGTTTGATAACTTATAAATGGTGAAAAAAGGTTTCTATATATTTTTTTAGTTTTTATACGAGGCTGGACTAAATAGGTATGGGGTGATTGGCGTGACCCAGGTAACATTTTTAGCTGAACTTTTTTGGAATTTTGGCAGAGAAAAAATAAGGATTTCTGAAATATTTTACTTTTGATTAAAATTTTGGCAGCCAAGGCGGGTGGCCGCAATCACCATTTCTAACCGAGTGGCCCGAGAAATGAACACGACCATTGGAGAAACGGTGAGTTACAATTTTCTCAAAAATCACATTATTTTTCACGCATAAAAAATCCCTTTCCAAAAATTAATCACATTTTTGAATAAATAAAAGCTTAACTTGAAAGTTAGTTTATTTTGACCAAAATCCTGATGTAGAAAATTGCATTTCTGAAAAATTCAGATTATCAGTTCGTGGTTATTGCACATTTGAATTTAAAAAATCTTATTTTTGAGCCGAATAAACTTAATTTAAAGTATAGATTTTGTGCACTTGGAAATCATAATTTTCAAAATAAAATTTAAAATGCTAAAATACGTATAGGTTTATGCAAAAATACGTATAGTTTTTATGCAAAAATACGTATAGCTTTATGCAAAAATTCGTATAGTTTTATGCAAAAATATGTATAGCTTTACGCAAAAATACGTAAAGTTTTATGCAAAAATAAGTAATTTTTATGTAAAAATATGTATAGTTTTTATGCAAAAATACGTATAATTTAATGCAAACATTGTATAGTTTTATGCAAAAATAAATTAGTTTTTATGCAAAAATACATAGTTTTTTTTAAAAAATACGTATACCGTAGCTTTATGCAAAAATACATACAGTTTTATGCACATATTCTGCATAAACTATGAGTACTTTGCATAATTGCATATGACACTACAGTCTTGAAAATAATCTAAATATTTGGATATTAGGATTTCGTTGTTAATCATAATTAGGAAATGAAATTTTGGCAATAATGCCATTTCATATCTAGATTCTATTAAAGTTTGGAATTCAGTCACAGAATCATAAGTTTTGGCAATATCATAATTTCTTAAATTATGATTCCGAAAATAAATGTCGATTTCAGTTTCCAAAATCATGATTTGCACAAACTAATCATGATTTTTGCTTGGAAAATCATAATTTTAGGCTTAGATTACAAATCCTTGAAGAAAATAGTTCGAGTTGTTTTGAAAATCATTATTTACACAAATTAATAGATTGCTTGGAAAATTTTTGTGAAATAATCTAGATTTTTTTCGTTAGTAATTTCCCCGATTTTGATTATTTTTGTGTGATTGTAGGTTGGTTACTGCGTGAGGTTCGAAGATGTGACTTCGACGAATACAAAAATCAAGGTATAAAAAATGAAAAAATGCAGTAAATGATTATGACTGGGACCAGTAATTAACTATCAAGTTTGGTTCAAAAATCTAGTTCCTAACTGATGGTATGCTGCTGCGTGAGGCCATGCTAGATCCACTGTTGAAAAAGTAAGTTCTGATTACAGTGCCTTTTAAACCAAAATGGATATTTTCACGGTATTGTAAATTTTTAAATCATGATTTTTTTTTTAAAAGCAACTAAAATTTTATAAAATCGTGATCTTAGAAATCCGGATTTTGCCAAAGTTGACACAAAATATGTACATTTTTTAAACTAATTTGTTTCTAAGGTACTCGGTGCTCATCCTGGACGAGGCCCACGAGCGCACTTTACACACGGACGTCTTGTTCGGCGTCGTCAAGCAGGCCCAAAGCGAGCGACGCCGCCGCGTTTACCCTCCCCTAAAGGTACGCCCCAGATCTCAAATATTCTACGGACCAAGAATTATGGATAAATTAATTTTGTACTTTCTAGACGATAATAATGTCGGCGACGATGGACGTGGACCATTTTTCGACATATTTTAACAATGCCCCGGTGTTGTATTTGGAAGGAAGACAGTTTCCAGTGAAGGTAAGTTGAGAGGTTAACCGAGGGCGCTTATCGTTAGCTCGGGATGCCATTTTTTTGGGGGGATCCGGATCTTGTCAAATTTTTGTCTCAAAATTTAAACAGTTTATCTCTACTGTCCATTCTCGTCTCTTGATTTTCAGAAATTTTGGCCATTTAAATGTGATTATGAATCCATTCCAATTGTTCCTAAATATTTTGATGCAAAATTTGGTCGATATTGCTTATCGATGGCTTAATTCACAAGTAGCGAATAAGCCAAAAGATGGGTTTTTTTTGACGTAATAGCGTTTTTATGGTAAAATGGTATAACTTGGAAATAAACAACGTTAAAAGGCTGAATTTTGGTGAACAGATAAAACAATATATATTTTATAGTGAATGTGCTAATTTTGTTAAATAATTAAATTAGTAAATTAATTAAGTAATTTAAGAAATAAAAGGTTTAAAAATGAAAATTCGCTAGTTTGGCTTTGATTAATTTTGGAGGAAAGCGAAATAAATTAAGTGTGAAGTAGCGCATGTGCACATCCATTAGTTAATAAATAGAATGCGGACAAAAAAATGAGCGAAAATTGTCAGTTCGCTACTTGTATTTTAATAAAAAATCCAGGTCTCGAGAAATTTTTAAAAGATAAACTAACGCATGGTACCTTAGGAGTGATACCTTGTTGGATATTCGCTACTGTTCACTTCTGTAACTTTAACAATTATTGGTTAAATTAATTTCTGTAACTTTTAAGTTCATTAGGGACACTTCCAGGATCACAATGGTACAATTATCTCATTTTTGACAAATTGGCTCATTCGCTACTTCTGAATTAAGCCATCGATGTTGTACCGGCTCTCAAAATCATAACTTTAAGATCACAATTTTCAATGTCACGATTCCTGAAATCAGTTTCTCAAAAATGTTGATTTTGGTTTATAAAAAAAATCACGTTTTTTGGGAAAAACACAGATTAGTTTAGCTTCGGGACCTAAAACTAAAGGTCAAGGGACGGTCAAGTGAATATGATCACATTTGTGACAATGTTGCCTGTTTTTCAGGTTATGTACGCCAAAGAACCGCAGGAGGATTATCTATTTTCGGCCATGGTTACCATTTTCCAGATCCACCAAACTTCGCCTCCGCAGTAAGAATTCATTTCCAAATATTTAAAAAATAATTTCAGTCAATTTTAAAAGTATTCATGGATTTTAAGGGAGGATATCCTGGTTTTCCTAACTGGACAAGAAGAAATCGAGAGCTTATCGAAAACGGTTCGAGACATCGCCAAATCCCTGCCCAGCGGTACGAATCAATCTCGAAAGTCGTGTTGGATATTTGTTTCAGGTTTACTAATTCTGTCTTAATCGGTTTACAATAGACTGTCCGAAATTGCGGGTATTCCCGCTGTACGCGGCCCTGCCATCACATCTGCAGTTGGCAGCATTCCAACCTTCCTTAAAAGTAAGTCAAAAATTGTTTTAAAGGGACAGTCCCACTTTATGACAAATGAACCTTAAAATTATGATTATTAATAATAAAGAAGGGCAGTCTTATTATTAATTGCAGTTCACCAACCGTAGTTCAGAAATCACGATGGTTCCAAAAAAAATGATCGGCGCCATTTTTATAATAGTCCCCACCCAGGCAGAATGGCGCTGCGTGCAAAGGGCTTCACTTTATCGCTATGGAATAGTTATGCGCATTCTCTGTTACGCAAAAACTTGTTACACCATCAAGTTTATTACTAGAGGGATTCACAAAATGACTTCCAACATGGCTACTATCATCGAGATTTTTTGTCAACATTGGCATGTTTCAAAATTAATAACTATAGAATGGTAATTGTAAATTAAATTTAAATTTATAAGTTTTTTTTGTTTTTCCCCTCTTTCTTGCAAAAAATGCTTGAGGTCAGGTGGGACTGTCCCTTTAATATTATTTTTTTTTAAAAAATAGTAAAGATCCTTGTGGAATGCAACTGAAATTATCAGGCAAAAAAGTATCAGAATCGACCCGAACTTCTCAAAAAAATATTGCCGAACTTACGGCAAAATTTCACCTTGTTACTTATTTATAATATGATGACAAGCGTTTTGTGGAAAATGAGTTTCTAAATGGTAGCCATTTTGGGAGATATATGTGGCGCCACCATGGAATTAACTTTAGTACCGTGCGGTTTTGGCGGCCATCTTAGGAATTCAAAACACAAATCTAATCCATAGAAAAAAAGTGAAGCCATACATAAACACTTTCATTGGTTTAATTTTTGAAAGTAACTACTAGATGGCGCCATTTCCTTTTCTAAAAATTATAGTAAAATGACGCCATCTATGTATTTTTAGAAAAGCCACGATTTCTAAATTATGGTAAGTCTGATAAAAATATTGATTTCTGTTCCCTTCTCGACTATTGTTTGTTTTTATTTTAAAACTATCTCGGCACAAGGTGAGACTTTCCTTATAAGTTATATTTTAAAAAATTCGATTGGAACCATTTTATTCTATCCATTTTTTTCTTGATTCTCGGTCAATCGAGTGTATTTTTGCAAATGCTCGATTAAAAAAAAATAAGAGACGAATACTCAACAGTAATGTCTCCAAATTATTGCCCAAATATTGAGGTTTTATCGATACGCTTGAAACTAACGTACCTTTCCAAAACTAAATCTTTGAAAATAGAAAATTGGCACAAAAATAATTTGTCAGACAACTCGAACCTCTCTTTAACGCTGAGTTCTTTATGCAGGGCTACCGCAAAGTGATTCTGGCCACAAACATCGCCGAAACCTCCATCACGATCAGTGGTATCAAGTTTGTGATCGATGGCGGCATGGTAAAAGCACGGTAAGAAATTCAAGCGCCTTACAGGTTCAGAATTACCAAACAGAAATCGGAACTGACTGTGGGATTCTCATAGGTCCTTCAACCCGAATTCGGGGTTAGACATGCTGAAGATCCAGCGGATCTCGAAAGCCCAAGCCTTGCAGAGGAGCGGGCGCGCCGGTCGGGAATGCAGGTGCGTCCGTGCCGACACCCAGAAATGTGGACGTCGTATCTATCCTGACCTTTCCCCCTTTGCATTTTCAGCGGCGTTTGTTACCGGATGTACACGGAAGACGAGTACGACAAATTCTCCGAGTTTTCCATACCAGAAATTCAGCGTTGCAACCTGGCCAGCATCACGCTCGAGCTGCTGGCCATCGGCATCAGCGATCTGCTGAATTTCGACTTCATGGACAAGCCTTCGAATGGGGTGAGCCGAGGAATTCTCTAAATTTTTCCTCGATAAATGTTCCGTATCATTTTAACATTTTTCATTGCAGAGCATCGGAGCTGCCTTGGACCAATTGCAAATACTCGGCGCAGTCGAGAAAAAGGAAAAATTTCAGGTTAGGTACAAGATCTTCTAGTGAAAAATGCGAGACAAATCCTGATTCATCTTCTGTTTAGTTGACGCCTTTGGGGAAGCGAATGTCGTCTTTTCCGTTAGATCCGAGGTTCTCCAAAATTCTGCTCGCCTCCAAAGAGTTGAACTGCACGTAAGGTCGCAAATCAGTGTAACCTGGTGCTTCCATTAAGAACTTTTAGTTAAAAGATTTCCTTGAATTTTAGGGAAGAAATGTTGAGTATCATTGCTCTGCTTTCTGTGGAATCAGTCATTTTTACGTCGCACGCTAAGGTGAGGTTTAATTTCATTCTGTGGATCTGAAAATTCTGATTTCCGATTTTGAAAGATCTACCCTAAGATCTCTGATTGGTCTTGGCCCATGATCATACTGAAGCGGTCTAGTTTTGTGCCTCATATTCTTTATTGGAAATATAGTGAATTTTTTTTCCCCAAAAAATATAAGAATATTACAGGAATTGTTTTTCAGAAATTCCGGAATTTATATAATAGGACATTTTTCTTAATTTTAATAAAGGAATTTTATAGGACATTTTTCCAAAATATATGAATTAAAAGGACATTTTTTCTCAAAATATAGGAATGTTATAGAAATTCTTTTCCTAAATAATATAGGAATTTTGACATTTTCCCAAAAATATGACAATTTTATGTCATTTTTTTAAAAAAAAAAAATTAATAATTTTGTATGACATTTTTCCAAAAATATAGGATATTTTTTATCAAATTATGTTAATATTATGTAGGGTTTTTTTCTTTAAAATATAGGAATATTTTAGGACAATCCTTTCCAAAAAATAGGAATATTTTAGGACATTCTTTTCAAAAAAAAATAGGAACATTTTAGGACATTATTTTTCAAAAAATATGAATATTTTAGGACATTCCTTTCTAAAAAAATAGGATTTTTTTTCAGACAATATGGGAATATTCAGTAATATAATAAGATTTCCAAAAAATAAGAAATTATTTTAGAAAATATTGGAATATTCAGGAATATTATAAAATATTTTTCCCCAAAAAATGGGAATATTATAGGAATTTTTGCAGAAGTATGAGAATTTTATAGGATAGTTTTTTTCCAAAACAATAAAAATATCATAGGTTTTTTTAATGAAAAAATGCTAAGAAGAATATTATAGGATAATATTTTTCTAATTATAGATTTGAATAAAAATTTGTGTGAGATTATATTTACCCTGTTACATTCAATTACACATGTTCAAAATTTAGGAAATATTTAAAAAAAACACCATTCCTGGTTAGTCATAGGTCACATAGGGTGAGTTCAACATTCCCAAATAGGTGAAATTGATCCCAACTTTAATTTGTGATACATTAAAACTACGAAATTTATAGAAATAATGCATAAAATAAATTAAAATTTATATTCTCTGACTCTGTAGTTTTTTATAAATTGCAGCGTGAGGAGGCCAATGCCGCCCACCTAAAATTCGTGTCCAGCGAGGGCGATCACATGACTTCCCTCAACATTTACAAGGCGTATTCGGGTACAAAAGGAAATAACGTAAGATATGCAAGCCTAACTAACCCCAAATTGTGTGACTCGTCATAAGAAATGAGCAAAAGTAGCACCCTCTGTTGGCAAGCTAACACATCTCAGCCACTTTTTCTGAAAACTAGCAATGGTGTCGAGAGAACTATGTCCATCAACGGAATCTGCAGATGGCAACAGATATCAGGGGTCAGTTGCTGGACCTCGTTAGAAACACCGACATGCCGGTGCGCTCCTGTGGCACTGATACTGCGGCCATACGGTAAGCAGATCTGTAATCGGGATAGCAAATATTTTTTTGCAAAAAGTGCAAATTTTGGATTTTCCCTCTAGTGGGGATTGAATTCTGGTCTCTCAGACTTAATTTTAGGGAGATTCCTGTCCACCTTTGGTAAATCCCAAGTGAATTTTGGTGAATCCTAGTATTTTGTGTGAATCCCGTGGTGACTCCCAACTGAATTTTGGTACATCTTAATATAATCCTTTGGAGAATCCGAAGTTAATTTTGGAGCATTCTGGTAATTTTTATGAATCCTTTGGAGAATCCCAAGTAAATTTTGTTGCATCCTAGTAATTTTTATGAGCCCATTGGTGAATCCCAGGTGAATTTTGTTGCATCCTGGTAATTTGTATGAATCTCTTGGTGAATCCCAATCGATTTTAGTGAATTATTTGATGAATCCCAGGTAAATTTTGGCGCATCTTGGTAATTTGTATCAATCCATTGGTTAATCCCAAGTGAATTTTTGTGCATCTTGGTAATCTTTGTGAATCCCTTGCTGAATCCCACATGAATTTAGGTGCATCCAGGTAATTTGAATGAATCCCTTGGTGAATTCCAAGTGAATGTTGGCGCAACCTATTAATTTATAATGAATAACTTAGTGAATCCCAAGTAAATTGTAATGCATTCAAATAAAATGTATGATTCCTTTTGTGAATCTCAAGTAGATTTTCAATTGGTGCATCTTGGTAATTTGCATGAATCCTTTTGGTGAATCCTTTGTGAATTTGGGTGAATCCTGGTACTTTGCTTGAATCCCAAGTGAATTTTGGTGTATCCTTTAGCGAATTTTGGTGCATCCTAATTATTTTTAAGAATTTCAAGTGAATTTAGGTGTATCCTTTAATGAATCCCAGATAACTTTTGGTGCATCTTGGTAATTTGAATGAATCCTTTGGGGAATCTCGTGAGTTATGGTGGGTGCATCTTGGTAATTTGCATGAATCCCAAGTGAATTCCAACTGAATTTTTGTGAATCCCAGGTAAATGTTGGTATTTCCTGGTAATTTGCATGACTTTTTTGGGGAATTACATGCAAATTTTAGGTCATCCTGGTAATTTGTATGAATTTCTTAGTGAATCCTGAGTGAATTTTTGCGCATCCTTTGGTGAATCCCCAGGTGAATTTTGGTGCATCCTATTATATTGTGCCTATTTGGGGATCCCATTGCCCGACACAATCTTTGGGGTTGCTCCATCAGCAGGTGTTGAACCCAGACTCCAAAAATTTCGGTGTTGGGTGATTCCCATAATCACCAAGAATCCTTGACGAGTACAACGTGAATCCCGGCACATGTTAGTGAGTTCCATGGGGCATCACTAAATCCATATGCATACATTATGGTTGTCCCAAAAGTGGGGATTGAACCCAGGCCACCAAGATGGCAGAGCCGAGTGAATCCTCGTTGAATCCAACATGAATCTTAGTGGATTCAAGTTTGGGCCTTTCAAATCCCACTTGCAAATATTGGGATTATCCCAACAGCAGGGTATGGACCTTTTAAAAGAAAACGCCATCTATGATGAAGGACTTTCAACTACGGCTAGTTACTTTATTTTCGATATTCGCCATCCCAGAATGGATCGGGTTAGTTCGGTAACCCGAATTGGGACCAACAAAAATATTTTTAACTAGGTTTATAATGTGACAATTTCTCACTATTAAACTACTAATTACATCTAAGTGTGGTTAATGGGCCTTAATTTTGCCTTCCACTTGATTATTTTCGCAGGAAGTGCCTCGTATCTGGGTTATTCATGAACTCGGCCGAGTTGCAAAGGGATGGGACCTATTTAACGGCAAGTTTTTTTTCAAAAGTTTAGTCAAGCACACCCGAGGTTGCCAACCTCTTGTGGCAATTAGCATCAACTTGATTTTTGCTCATTATTATTATTATTTTTATTATTTTTATTGCAGCTCGACTCGAGGCAAACCGTGTCGATTCACCCTTCCTCCGTGTTGTTCCGGTGCAAGCCGGCCTACGTGGTTTTCACGGAACTTATCCAAACCAACAAGTGCTACATGAGGTGAGTTCGGGCCCTTCGGCTTCTGATGAGCCCGTAAGGGATTTCCCCCGAACCGAAATTTTTCACATTTCCTGACTTTTCTGGGTATTTTTAAATATTCCCCCGACTTTTACAGTATTTGTAACAATAATCCTGACATTCCAAGAACTTATATTTTATTTTTCCAGGTTTTTGTACGTTTTTCAAACTTGTCTAGGTATTTGTAAAAATTTCCCTGGCTTTTCATTGCATTTGTAAAAGTTATCTTGACTATTTCCAGGTATTTGTACAAATTATCCTGACTATTTCCAAGTATTTGTAAAAATTTCCCTGACCTTTCCAGGCATTGTATAAATTACTCAATTTCCAGGTATGTGTACGTTTCCAGGCTTTGTACAAATTACCCATTTCCAAAAATTTCCCTGACCTTTCCAGGCTTTTGTATAACTTACTCAATTTCCAGGTACTCTTAAAAATGTACCTGACTTTTCCAGGTATTTGTGCAGATTTCCCTAAACTTTCCAGGGTTTGTACATTACCCTATTTTTAGGGTAGGCCTATTTGTAAAATTTCCCTGACTTTTCCAATTATTTGAACAAATTACCCTATTTCCAGGTATTTGTAAACATTTCCCTGACTTTTCCAATTATTTGTACAAATTACCCTATTTCCAGGTATTTTTAAAAATTTCCCTGACTTTTCCAGGTAGTTGTGCATGTTTCCCTGACCTTTCCAGGTTTTTGTACAAATTTCCTTGACTTTTTCCAGGTTTCAGTACATGTATTCCAAACTTTTGCAGGTATTTCTAAAAATTACCCTGACCTTTCTAGGCATTTGAACAAATTACCCTGACTATTTCCAGGTATTTCTAAAAATTTCCCTGACCTTTCCTTTCCAGGTAGTTGTGTAGATTTCCCTGACTTTTTCAGTTACAGCTGCATATGTAAAAACTACACTTAACGTTTCCTAGTATTTTTACAAGTTTCCCTGACTAGTCCTATTATTTTTACAAATATCCCTGACTTTTCCAGGGATGTGTCCAAATCTGCCTGACTTTTCAAGGTTTGCCCTAACTTCCCTGACAGCTCCAGGATTTCCTTACATGGGGGAACCCTGAAATATTAAATTATTTTCACCATATATATTGTATTTATTTTCTCCCCCAGAAATCTGTCCATAGTGGATCCCGATTGGCTCAAAGATATGACACCGAAACTATTCAAGAAAGGAAATCCAAAGACTGAATTCTAATACTGCAAAATCGATAAAAATGTACACCAGAAATACCCGAAATAAAATATTTTCTTAGAAAAGGTTTTCATATTTTCACCATAAGGGGGTGATCAGCGGTTCCTGATTTTTAAAGGGACAGTCCCACCTTACCTCAATCATTTTTTGAAGAAAGAGGGGGGAAAAAAACAAGACTGTTGAAATTAAAATTTAATTTATAATTACCATTCAATAGTTATTAATTTTGAAACAAGCCAATATGGACCAAAAATCTCGATGGTTGATAGTAGCCATGTTGGAAGTCATTTTGTCAATCCCTCTAGTAATAAACTTGATGGGGTTCAAGTTTTTGCATAACAGAGAATGCGCATAATTATTCCATAGCGATAAAGTGAAGCCAACTTGAACCCCCCTTCGCAAGCAGCGCCATTCTGCCTGGGTGGCGGACTATTATAAAAATGGCGCCTGAATTACGGTAGGTGGACTGCAATTATCGCTTTATGGAATACCTTGAAGCTTTTCAGTAGTGGATTGCTATTCTCTTACCACTTTCGCAGAAAAATTGTCGATAAATAACAAACCAACTGTTCGAAACTGGCAAGAGGCAGACGAACAAAATGATTTTTTGGAATGTATTTTGACCGACTTTCCAGTGCTTTGTTCCGAATCAGACACGGCTACGCTAGCCAATCAATATTTCCAATTACTCGGCACAAAGTAAACACACCAGTCAAATAGCGAATGCTCGGCTAACGGATGCTTTTGATTAAAACTTGTAGCCATTGGATGCAGTCCACAAGTTTGTGAATCTGGGACTTGCAATTAAAACTTTATAACTGCTACGGACTCAAATTTAATTAAGAACTTTAGACTTAAAAGTCTCTAGGGCAGACTACACCACGTGAAGTGGCTAATACCCTGTACATACTAGAGCCACGAGTCTAGATTCATGCTACAAATCTAGATTTGTGTATTTAAGGTGCTCAGTATAAGTTTAACTGAATCTTGATTCATGTCGGTTACAACTAGATACACTGAACCGTGTTCCCAAAACTGGATTCAAAGACGAATCCAGGTTTCGGTATGACGTCTTTGCAGTGTTACTAGTTTACATTGTTGAAAATCCTTAGAATCCCTATAAAATGGTAGTGTTACTAGGTAACGTTGTTAAAAATCCCCTATAAATCCCTATAAATTGGCAGTAGCCTATTACTAAGTTACATTGTTGAAAATCCCTGCAAATCTCTATAAAATGGCAGTGTTACTAAGTTACATTCAACGACCTATAATACTAGATAGACCAGTAATGTGGCCGCCATATTTGAAGCCAATTGAAGAGGCGTCCGCCATG
>JAQIXP010001822.1:0-16915 GCA_034700285.1 Proteroiulus fuscus | reverse complement strand
TCCTTGTTTGAAAGGTGGAGCGCTGTTCCTTTTGCTATTAAGCGCTATATTTAAAAATAACATGCTTGTGAATAAGCATATTTTTATTAGTAAGTTCAAATTGAATAATTATTTAATGTGTGACGTCATATACAGATGGGTCCTTAAACGAAGTTTGCCTTTAATAATGCTCGCATTTTTAGCCTTGTTTTTTCTTTATTTAAAAGTGCTTCAAAATTTCTAAAACGTTTTACGAAGTTCTAGAAGATGAGGACATTTATTCCTAAAATTTTCAGATATCTGAGAATGCATTTTTCTAAGGTTTAGAATGTGAATGGTAATTCTTTGAAATCTTTTATAAAATTTTAATTTATATTTTTTTTAAATTTTAGTTCCAGGGTGGATCAACCCAGTGATATAACTACTGCTAATTCCCTAATAATAAAAATGATTGTTGGTTTCAATAGGTATTTTGATAATTTTTTTATTTATTTATGGCCTCACAAGCCATTCCACAACCACCTTTGATAAACCAGTAATGTAGTTATTAGTATCATATTTTTTATGTTACAGGAACAAGAGAGGAAAAAGCTCACTTAGAGAAATTCTAGGTCCTCTGATCAAGCAAATACTGGACAATAAAAAGTTGCAAATTAACACAAATCCGGTGGATGTTTATAAATCCTGGGTGAATCAATTAGAAACAAGAACTGGAGAACCCAGGTGGGCTTTAGCTCACTCCTCATTCCTTTCTAGAATTCAAAAATTAATGATTTCAATTGTGTTTTAATTCTAGTGGACTGCCCTACAATGTCTCTCAGGACGAGGCTTTAAAACAAGAGGAGGTGGTACAGCAAATACGGGATTCAGTAGCTCGATTAAGGGAAACTACTCTGTTGTTTTTCAATACAATAGTAAATTCTATTGACAAACTTCCGTAAGTTACAATCTACTTTAGGATTATATAGTTGTTAAGCATTGTGGCACGTTATGTAATTAATTACTGAAGAGGTGAATTTATTTTTTGGAGGAAGGGTGTTGTTGTTTGTTTGAGAGCTCCTTTCCTTGCATGCAGTTCTGGAATATGCTTGGGAAAGTTCAAGTGCATATTTTAAATTTCTTTAGAATTGTCATTACTCCCTAATATCTCCACTCTTCATTTTTTCCTTGATGTTTCCCTTTAGGTATGGAATTTTATACATGGCAAAAGTGTTGAAAAGTTGTTTGGAGAATAAATTTCCTAATGCACCCCACAAGGAAATATTAAAGGCTGGTTTTTATTTTAATTTAAATTCACAATTTCATATTACTTTGTCTTAACTTTTGTTGAGCATAATTGTTTATCGTTTAGATTGTTGGAAATCTTTTGTATTATCGCTATATCAATTCTGCCATTGTTGCTCCGGATGGTTTCGATATTGTGGATGTTGCTGCAACGCAAGCGCTTAACAGTGACCAGCGAAGAAATTTGGGGTCCATCGCAAAAATACTGCAATTTGCCACTTCAAAAACTGGTGTAAGCTTCACACATGCACTTAGGATTTTCTTGTTCGTTTTCTGGCTCGTAATTTGACGAATTGATTGTTGTTACGATTAGTTTGGGGATGAAAGTCCGCATTTAGTTTGCTTGAATCCATTTATTATTGAATGTCACGAAAAATTCAAGTAAGAAGTTAATCTGTCAGTTTTACTATTTTTTAGTGCAATTTATTGATTTAAACTGAAATATATTTGATAGGGAATTTTTTGAAGCTGCATGCGATATAGAGGAATTGGAAGAACATTTTAAAATTGATGAATACTCTGAAGCAACTATGATGACAAAACCGGTGGTTTATATTTCGTTGCAAGATATTTGTGGTTTGCATCAGGTAAACAGAATATTTAGAAAAAAAATCTTTAGTTATTAATTGTTATTTTTGAATGATTTTATATATTGGTTTCTCAATTTTCTAGTTACTGTTAGAGCATGAAAGTTCTTTGGCCCCAGATCCCGAAGATTCTTTGCACGAGCTGCTGGAGGATTTGGGGGCAAAACCTAGTGTTGAAGCTCTTATTGGAAAGTATATTTTCTTTTGCGGTTGTTGCTTACTCATCTCATTTTAGGCCATTCCTATAAAATAACTTAATTTTTTGATAACAAGACTTTTAAATTACAGGTGAAAGTTTGGATAACTTGTCTTCTATTCAGTTGTCCAAAACTGAAGTTTGTCTTGTGTTGACCAATAAGTTTGAAGTTCCAGATAGTACAAAAACTGAAATAAACAGATTATTTGTTAGGTAAGTAAAATGTGTTTTGGACTTACAAAACAGTAAAATTTATTAGTGGTAGATATTTTATATAAAAAAGTGAATCAATTTTTATTATTTTTTAAACGTTATAGAACAAAGCAGATGATAGTTGATGCAATGCATTGTATAGAAGTTAACGACATTCCTAGTATGCTTAAAAGCGACATTAATGATGATCAGGTTTGAATATTAATTTATTTACATTGACACGATTACTAGAAATATTTTTTTTAGACCATTACAATGTAAAATCGGAATGAAAATGCGACAATTTTGAAATTTTAGTTTTGTCACATGATGGAAACTAATTGATTATTGAGTAAGTTACAAGGTCATGGTTTAATTTCTCACAGAAACAGAAGTATGCCATGCTCATGGAAAAACGACTTAAGCAAAATGTTTCAGCAGAAAAAGATAAAAAAAATTTGTGCCGAACTACGTCTGATAGTGAACGGTAATTTAATGTCTATATTTCTATTTTTAATTTGAATTCATAGTACTTGCTTTGTAAATTAATCACTCACACAATATTATTACGATCACTAGTTTCACATTGGACGAAGTTTTGGATAAAATCAGTCACAATCTAAATTTGTTGGAATTGGAAGGTTTTGTTTCTAGCAAGAATGACTACCAAGATATTGTGAATGCAATAGCTTTGGTTAGTCATTTTATTTCTATAGTGGTAACATTTATAAAGAATTTCCCATTGTGAAAATATATGACTTGTACATTTACCCGTAGGATATTCGAAACAAACGCCGCTATCGACTGCAACGTAAGCAAGATTTGTTACATCTCAAGACTACCTTAAGCAATTTGCACACCAAGAAAAGTTTTTTTGAAGACCAAGTGGATTATTATAATCAGTATATTAAACAATGCCGGGACAATATGGCGACGGGAAAAAAGTAAAATTCCTGTTATTGTTTTTATTCAGTCTTCTAACAACGACAGCTACATACTTATTTTGCTATAACTATTTAGGAAACTAAGGAGACGCAGTACCTTTCTTACAAAATCATTTCACAATAAAGCATCGTTAAAATACACTGCTGCCAAGCTGCATGACAAAGGGATTATCAAAAGCATGGAAGGCTTAGCAGCAAACCAGTTAGTAAATTACATCCTATCAATTAATTTTTCACGAATAAGATTGAAATGATTGTAAAAATTACTTTTTTTTTTTTTTTTGCTTTAATCCAGATATAAAAATGTCTTGTTTGAGATTACACCCACTGAAGTTTCTGGAGTATTTACTGTCAAAGTGAAATACATGGGGACCAGTTTGTCCGATGTTGAGTTGGACATTCAAGTATGTTTTTGAGTACTGATAATTAATCAGTTCAAAATTATGATTTTACCTTATTTTATTTACCCAACACCATTAGTATAGCTGTTTCTAAATGATTTGATTAGTCTGTCTATTTATTAACTACGTGTAAGTGTTTCAGGTAATAATTGGCATTTTAATACTTTGCAGAATCTGCTGGAACTACAATACGATGGCGTTTCCGTGATGACAATGTTTAATCATGCTGAGATTAATGTCAACCTGTTACTTCATTTGTTAAATAGCAAATTTTATGGCAAAACATAAACATAATAAGAGGTATTATGAAACTGATTCAAAAAGCAGTCCCATTTTTTTAATTTATCCACATAAATACAATTGTATTTGTTGCTTTTTCCACTTAATTGTATTACTTATTTACTTATTAATGTGCCTTATCAAAATATATTTCTAGTCTCCACTGTTTGTCATATGAGCAATGTTTGATTAAATATTTGTTCCGTTTATTATTAATGATTTATCGTGCTTTCATCGCAGAACTGAAAGTAGGAATCATCACCTCTTCTACATTCTAATTTTGTTTGAAGTAGCTAAGAGAAATATTGTATCAAAACAAAAGGTTTAATATACTGTAGTTGGCATCTTTTTGCATTCAATAGTGAGTGACACGTACTTTGGGAAGGTGGTGTGGTTTCAATTTAAAAAACTTTTGACGTTTCATAATTATTAAAATATATATATGCAAATTATAAAAAAAAATGGAAGTTTCATTAAAAATGAAAAGCGCCTGCAGTAAGCGAAAGGCCTATATGCATTGATAGTAATGCTGCTGGTTACCATATTGCATTGCATGGTGCCTTGGTGGATCGAGCAAGGTGAAGGTGTTACAGGGGTGCTTGGTAACCAGCGACTGTTCAGAGGTCATAGATAAGAAAACTAAATGCCCATCTTAATTCTATTCAGTTTTATTTATTAAATCAGATATTTAATCCTACAACTATTGTGGTAAGGGGATGTTCACAAAATTGAAAATTTAAAAAAAAGAGGACGTCAACAATAGGGGTGGGTGGGTCCTTTCTCTAATTGTTTGCAGAGGGGTGAATGTGTCCTAAACTCGGTATTTTTGTAAGTCATTTCTGGATAGCCCCTAATATTTTTAATACTCTGCAAAATTTAATAATGGGATCATTTTGTGAGCACCCTGTACGTGTTTCTGTAGTCAAAATGGCGTCCATAAGGTCGCAGTTATTTGATTTAGGAAAATTATACAAGCATGGGCTTCTCATTTCTGGGTATGATATACTTTCAATTTTTAATATTAACATAAAGAACTTTTGCGGCTGTTCTTGATAAAAAAAATTCCTGCACATTGGGTTTATTATACGTGCGGAACGTTTATAAGTTTAGGCCTATAATCTTTCAGTTGCATGATCACACCTTGGACTAATACAGTTAGTATTAGTCCAAGATCACACAAATGTTTCAGAATTACATTGTATTGTATATAGTAATGAATTTTATTTTGCTACAATGCAGACGTTCCTTGTCATTAAGTGCATTGTCATGCCAAAAACAGCCCTTGAAAGATGCCCCGATTAAAGATGTGGCTGAATATCTTATGGATCCAGAAGTTCAGAAACACCAGAAGCAAGTGCATGATGGGTATATCACAGTAACTGAACCTGTGAGTATCTCCCAAATTTTTGACACCATTTCAATAGCATCTTGTCGAAGGGTTACTAATAATTTTGTTGCTCAACAATGCCTGTCGAATGTCTGATTTGTTTTAGAATGATATCAGTCCTTTTTCTGGAGTTCCCGAAGAACATATTAAAACCAGGCGTGTTTGCATATCAGTTCCAGCACGCAATGCTATGCAATCCGGTAGCAACAACACCCATAAGTGGAAGCTTGAATTTGAGGCACGAGAACGATGGGAAAATCCGCTCATGGGATGGTCCTCGTCGTACGTAATATTAACAGTTTAAAATATACAAAGGCATATATTTCTATATTTCACTGAGAAAAACTGCTTACAATAAACAAATTGTAATTTTTCTTTGTTTTTTAGTGGTGACCCATTATCTAATATGCAAGTAAAATTTTCTTCTAAGGAGGATGCGATTGATTTTTGTGAAAGAAATGGTAAGAATTTGTGTGTGTTTCTGGAGATTGTTTCAAATTGGAAATATTAAAGTGATTAATTTTTCTCTCGCTTATGACTCAGGATGGGAATGGTTTGTCCAAGAACCTCAGGTGCCAAATCCAAAAAAGAAATCTTATGGGGCAAATTTCTCTTGGAATAAGAGGACCAGAGTTGACACTAAATGATTGGCTTGGTCAGGTGTGTGTGTGTGTGGTGCTTTGAAATTAGCATCTGTTATTGTAAATTCAAATGCAGTAGACTCGCTAATCCGAATTACCCCCGCTAATCAGAAGCACCTTGCAATAAGCAAGCGCCGCTTATTAAAACTTGTTATTGCGTGTACCTATTCTGTCCACACGACAAGTTTTGATTTGTGCTTGCCATATTGCAAATGTACAGCCTGCACTAAACATGTATTTTACACCTACAGTACAATGTACTCTTTAATGTGAACTACCTTAACATTATTTAATTCGGATTAGTGGGTCTTTTTACCGTACTTTGCATTTGTTATAAATAAGTCATTTTATTGGTTTAGTGACTTAAATGCTTTGTAAAATAGTCAATAAATGGAGATAATTGTAATTAGTGAATAAATATACATCATCCTCTAGATTCCTGGATCTGCACATTTTTCGAGAATTCCAAAAACTAGCTGATCCCGAAATTTTTCATGGAGGGGGGGCTAGGACCAACTTCAAACTGCGCATGGATGTCCCTTTCCCCACAAAATTTTGGACGAGCTTTTCTTAGTTTATTGCAAACTGTGTTACGAATTCAATCCAACAGGGTATGAAAGGCCCCATACTGCAGCACGCCTTCACTCCTGGCACTTGAGACTCCTGAGTGTCTCACCCTGAATTGTTGCCTCCACACTGCCACGCCATGAATGGCACGTCAGTCTGCCAATTAATTTTAATTACTAGTAAGCGTGCTAGTACAAAATGTTAGCTTATACAAAAGTGTGCTTATATATGCTAGTATATTTAATTTCTATTTATTGACGAAATTCATCTTTGATTTTATTTTCTTGAATTATTGTGAGCAATTGAAAATCATGTCAAAAGTTTCAAAGTAATTCAATGTACAGGGGCAGCTAGCATGGGGCAAAGTCACTGGGCTCTGGGAACTCTGGACTCTGGGGCTCTGGCAGTGGCATAGCAAGGATATGCCAGGAAGGTGGGGGGGGAGTGAGGAAATGGAAACTCAGACAGGGGTTATGGGGGACAGCAGGGGTAGACTTCAATATAATTTTGGATTCAATATGGGGGGGGGGGGGAGGTTAGGCCCAAAAAATCCACCCTTGCCTATAACCCTGATCTCAAGGACGGTACCAGGATACACGTCAGCAACATGGGCAGCTCCATCCTTCTCAGAACATGAACACGCCTCATGCTTCACACTTTTTGCCCGTGACTTGACAATTATAGGCATTTTGGCGTTGTGATCTGATCTTGTGCTTTTGTGATCCAGTTCACAAGTAGACCTTAACTGCATCATAGGTTATAACCCAAATAGGAGAATGCTCTCCCATGTGGAATTTAGCTGTGTTTTTCTGTGATCTGGTAATAGCTACCTATTTAGGTGGATCACAAGTGGGTAACCTTTAATTTTTGTTACCGTGCACTGGGATCCTACACCAAAACGACAGAGGCTACCACAAAAAACTTCAGCTTTAGACCATAAGTAAATGGGTACAGGGTCATAACACCAAAATACATGATAGCAGACTGTTTCGATAGGCCTACAAGCTGAAATATCTGTGGCGAGCATTAAATCCTGATTAAATGCATTTTTTTGCAGTTTTCAGCAAGTTGAGGGCGCCAATTATGTAGAATGTTCAATTTAGTTTAGAATGTTCATAATACCGCAAAGTGTTTTTTATTATTAAAAGTGTTCAACATTGCTTGTATTTCGATAAATTTGGTCCTTTAGTTTGTTTTTGAATGAAAATAATAATCGACATCCTCGCTACTATAACAAAATATGGTCAGAAATTTTCTACATAACTGGCGCCCTCATTGCCTGTGAGCATTCTCTGAGTTATAATGCTTGATTAGAATTTAACGTCCCTTGTTTTCGTGGCCTTCCTGTAGAACCTTGGCTGAGTAATGAGAGAAAAATGTGTGCTGTAATTTATAGAAATTAGGAAAGATGAAGGATATGGAAGTTATTTCGATTTTTAATTCGGCTAGAGATGGAAAACTACACAGACTTAAGGTAGGAGTTATTGATTGGCTTTAGGGGCCCCAAAATAACTTTTTATATTCGTTTTTATTCTACTTGAGATGAAAACCTTGAACATAAAAAAATACACTTTCATCTTGAACGAAGCTTTCATGCAAGGTCTACAAGTTTTGTTTGACGAATTATTCCAATTCAAGCCATAACTATACATGTTTATAAGCTTCAAGCAATATTTTTTCAAGTGATACGTACAGGAATGAAATATTCTGGCATATGGTGGAATAAAGAAATTCAAATATATTTTGTTCCAGTACAATCTTCAATGTAAACGAAAATGCATGGTCAGTGTACATGCATTCTTGATTAAACGGTAAAAGCATGTATTGACGGGAAAAATGTTCCCCAGCTTTCTTTTTTTGAAATCTTCATCTAAAATATCACTCTGCATTTGGACGTGGTTTCTAAAATTGTAAAGTAAAGAATTAAAAATTAACACCATAAAGGAAATCAGTTTACTGACAGTGAATATATATTTTGAAAATTCAGGGAATTTGGTTACCGTATATATTGACATTAATATTTTGACTAAGCTAAAATGCCAAATTACGTAATCTTTCTCCACAATATATATCAACACAATAATTTTCTATTTTTAGAAATGCTTGGATTCTAAGCCGAAAGATGAAGTGCACCAGTTGGTGTCTATAGAAACCAATGGGGCAACACCACTGGTAATGGCAGCAAGAAATGGGCATTTGGAAGTTGCCGAATATCTTATAGAGCGGTGCAATGCCAACGTTGAACAAGTTGGATCTGTGACGTTTGATGGTGAAACCATTGAAGGTGCTTCACCATTGTGGTGCGCCGCTGCAGCGGGTCACATGAATGTAGTAAAATCTCTCATTAGACACGGTGCCAGCGTCAACAGTACCACCAAAACAAACTCCACGCCCCTTCGTGCGGCATGTTTCGACGGTCATTTCGATATCGTCAAGTATCTTGTCGACCACAAGGCAGATTTTGAAGTTGCCAACAGACATGGACACACTTGCCTGATGATAGCTTGTTATAAAGGACATTTAAAAATTGCTAAATATTTAATTGAACTCGGAGCGGATGTGAACAGAAAAAGTGTGAAAGGTAAGCCAATAATGCTGTATTATGCCCAATAAAATAATTTCTTATTGTATTAGTTCAAGGATATGTATGCCCTCAAGTCTCTATTCAAAAGTTCTCATTTACTATTCTGAGCACCCTTCACCATTTTGTAAAAGTTAGAAAAAGTGCTGGATAATTTTTAAAATTTTGTAAAATGAATTTTATTTTTGCTATAGGTAATACAGCATTACATGATTGTGCTGAATCTGGCAGTTTAGATATTATGAAATTACTATTGCAAAATGGTGCCAAAATGGACGTCGATTCATACGGAATGACTCCACTTCTTGCAGCAAGTGTGACTGGCCACACCCCTACAGTCGAGTATCTTATTTCTTTACAAACGTGTGCAAGAAGTGCAAAGATCGATGCCTTGGAATTATTAGGAGCAACTTTCGTTGACAAAAAACGCGACATGTTGGGAGCTTTGAAATTTTGGAGGAGGTCCATGGAGGAGAGGTTTCAAAGTGGAGAAATGGCTATTCACAAACCCCCCGGCACGCACGCAGTTAACGCCTACGACAACGCCGTCGAAGTCAGGTCGTTAAGGCAGCTCGAAGATCTGACGTCGGATCCAGATGAAATGCGGATGCAAGCTCTTCTGGTGAGGGAAAGAATCCTTGGTCCAGCTCATCCGGACACTTCATACTACATAAGATATCGTGGCGCTGTGTATGCCGACACCGGAAACTTTGAACGCTGCATTACTCTCTGGATGTATGCTTTGGAGATGCAACAGAAGATATTGGAACCGCTGAGCCCGATGACCCAAAGCAGCTTGCTTTCGTTTGCCGAGCTCTTCTCTTTCATGATGACGGAAATGAGGTGCCGTTCGTTGAGAGTGCCGAAGGTGCAATTCAGCGACGTCATGACCGTTTTTGTGAAGGCCGTACGCGAGATAGAAGTTGGAATGCAGCACATAGCGAAACTCCCCATTTCAAATAGAGATTCGACACAGTTCAATCGTACCTTGGTCATCGTCATGCATTTCATCTGCCTCCTGTGCCGTATCCAACCGCATCTGTCATCCCTGGAGGATTTTTCCTTGAGAAAGGCCGTTTATGATTTTGTACGCCTTAATCCTCACGGCCGCAATGGATGGACGCCTCTACACCTAGCTTGTTCTCACGATTGCTCGGCGGTGGGACGCTATCCGATTTGCAACTTTCCTTCCGTGGAAGTTGTCGAACTCTTGTTGGATGTTGGAGCCGATCCCATAACCACAGATTCGGATCGGAACACACCCTTACACATTGCGGCAGCCAACAAGCCTTGCCGGCAGGAAGTAATCAAGAGCTTGCTGAAACGAGGCGCGCACATTGATGCCTGTAATTCGGATAGAAAGGGCTTCTCGCAATTGCTCTGCGGAGTGACTGTTTACGACGTAGTAAATCCTTTAGAATATACCACCTTGCAGTGTCTTGCTGCCAAAGCCATAGTGAAATACGAGATTCCTTATGAGTCTCACATCCCCGAAAGACTGGTTTCCTTCGTATCAATGCACTGATAATTGTTTAAATTTAGGTCTAAAGCACGGTGTAGTCTAAGACTAGAGCAATTAAGTCTTATTTTTTTTCCAAAATTATCTTCAACCTTTTCAGTTTGTCTCAAATTAATAATTTATGGCAGTTTTGAGAACAGTATAAAGCAAAACGGGAAATAGTAAGAATTGCTCGTTAGCAATCAGCATTAATTATATTAAGTGTTTTTAATTTTGAATTGTTTATTAGTAAAGTTTTTCGGTGCAGTAGGTTATGAATGCAAATTTGAAAGATAGTTTATAAGGAATCCATAAATGCATTAGGATTTTGTCAAAAGAAAAATACTGATCAGGTTCAATAAACCAAAACTAAATGCTAGCTTTGTGGATTTATTTAGCTTATGTTGATTTGTAATGTAAATTTGTTAAGACCTACATGCATATTTCCCATCATTTCTCAAGACTGCCAAATGTAAATAAAGATAGGGGGCCTAAGTATAAGCCTACAATAAATGAAAATGGCTTTTCATAAACTCCCGCTACAATTTGTAAAACAGGCTTTTCATCTCAAGTTTACTAGAATTTTGTGCACTGGTTATCATCAGATTGTATTTAAAATGTTTATGCAAATGCTGTGATTGATTACATGTACATAGGTGGAGTGTTTATAAAATGTGACCAGTAGTTGCTAAAGGGATATTTTAAGGAAGCATAAACGTGCCTTAAATACATGATTTAATTAGACTAGTCCACCTAAATTAGAAATCACTAAAACAGGACAGCATATATGCATGTTAGCATACAGACTGATTGGTCTGTTGCCTCATGCATATTATACCCTGCCTTGACTATAAAAAAGAGACTTTCCTACTTTATGTGGGGACATTAATAGACTTGTCATGGTTTGTATCATTTAGAGAATGCATTCATCAAATATATGAAAATCTCGTGTGGGGCTCATGTGTACAAGGGCTGTTCAAAAAATTCCAGGGCTTTTTGAATTGCATGCCAGCAAATAAATTTAGTGAGATGCAGTTAAAGGGACAGTCTCACTTTGTAACAAGTTATTTTTAAACAGTACACACTTACTAGATCTTAATTTCTGTGCCAATAATAATTGCAGCAAAGTTTTCGTTTTGAAGAAATCACGACGTTTCCAAAATACACAGTAGGCACCATTTTCCTTAGCCTTCAGCTGCTTTCAGCATGCTTTAAAGCAATGTGGCACCCCCTAGCACATGTATGTCTATGGCCTCACGAGAGCTCGCGCCTTCATTCCAATAGTAGGCGGCACTATGCTTTAATAAATATGTCTCCCATTAGGGTTTCGTATTTTCAAGCAAATGCATCATTTTTTGTATTGATTGGTACAATGATATACAAATTAAATTTCCATGGATATTCTCATTTTTCACACTCTTTTTCTTAACACCAACTTGTTTCAAAGTGAGACTGTCCCTTTAATCACATTGCTTAGCTGGTCGAGAACCTAACGAATAACCTCCACTTCTCCATTTATTCATACTTCAAATAGTTACCAAGGAAGGTACAGCAGTTTTAGTAAGACCCATTTCAGTGCGATCGGCTTAATTTTCCGAATTTTCGCGATGAGTGTTCTCGAAAAGCAGTTTTATTTTAAATTGAGGAATATTTTCATGGAAACTTATGAAATCCTCAAAGTTGTTTATGGAGAACAGTGTCTGAGACGTTCCAAGTGTTATGAATCACATAATGAATGGTTCAAGCATTTCAAAAGTGGTTGTGAATCATGGGAGATTTGTGGATGCTGCATCATGACAATGCGCTTGAGCATTCAGAACTTTTAATTCGGAATTTTGCACAAAAAATGCAAAGACGGTGCTTCCTCAGCCGCCCCACTCTCCGGATTTAGCTCCTGCATTCACTACAGTTGAAATAAAACAAATACTTGGAGGAACTGAACAACATTCTGGAAAATGAATTTTCCATCGCCTTCCTGAAGTGGGAATGCCATTAAGAATAATGTATGAACAGGCAAGGGGAATATTTTGAAATGACGACTTTTAGTGAATTGTATTTTTGCTCAAAAAATTCATTAAAAATATGTCTTGGAACGTTTTGATCAGCTAGACCTTTGTACACATAAAGCCGTGGTCGATGCTTGTGCACTTGCTTCACCTTTTTCAGGAGCTAAAATTAATTATGAATTTAGTTTAAATATAGGACAATCTTTTGACAGGGTTAGATATATTACTTAAATTGTTTGTGATTACGGGTGAGATCCAAAATCTGAGGTCGAAGTATGTAATTTTGTTTGCATATTTGAAATGCTCCGATTCGTGCCACAATTATAAGCGCATTAAATTTTTGTAAAGTGTTAATCTACCTAAACCTGCCATTAGTGTGTTTATTGTTATAGTAACAAATACAAAGCAATTGAAATACAGGTGAATGTTTTAGCAATTTTTTTAGCACACGAATTGGTTAGCAGATTCAAGCTTAATTGAAAAAAACAACTCAAAATGGGTAATGTGCCTGCATGATGAAATATAAATTATGGTGTATGGATTTACAAATTAAAAAGCCCATAATTTTATCCCACTACACATTAGGTTAGGCTACGGTTACACTGGATCCGACTTTGGCCGATTTTTAACTCTGACAATGTCGGATGAAGTCAGTCAAATAAATAATCAAGGCCGCATGAACGTATGGAAGTGGTTACAGTGGCGCTGACCAACTCTGGCAACATGGGCCAAACTCAACCAACAATCTAACTTCTAAGAAAATATTTTTTGACCGATTCAACCAATTCTATGCAAACTTCCATCATCTTTCTGTGGCCGTCCAATGTATTCACTTGATTGTTGGGAGCATTATTGGGGGTTGAGGACTGAAGGAGAATATAAAGATTGATTGACGAAACTATTATCTAGTTAGTGGATGGGGTTTTCCGACTTTGCTACAGAAAAAAACCATCTGCCGAAGTCGGATATGGTGTAATCGTTCTCCAATGTGGTAATCGTGAAATGTCCATGAATAATCTTAAATGTCAGTATTTTATTTTATCTGATTGGCAAACCGAAAAACCCAGGATACCCTCACCCCCTACCCATAGGCGTGCGCAGGGTACACATAAGGGGAAGGGGGGGGACAAACATGTACCCAGACAGGCAAGGTGTCCAATTTGTGAGTACTAATTTTGCCACTTAGGGGTCTGGAGGGCTTCCCCCCAGCCACTGGAGGCAACATTATTTTACAAATAGTGATTTTTTTTTATTGTTTTCATGTGTTTTTTAGGGAAAATTTTCTCACATCATTTGGGGACTTCTTCCTCGATCCTTCCCTTTGTGCACGTCTATTCCTCTACCCTTTTCTAAGCCCTAGCTAAGCGGCCTAGAGTTTTAAACCAGCCATTTGAAAAGTTCAAAACTCGCGGGTGGATTACTCGTGTTTCGTCATGTGATAATTAGATGGCACCACTAGGCTTCTTTTTTTTTTTACTCTTTTGATTTTTGATTGTTGTCGCCATTCTCCCCAAATTATTGCACGTTGTTTCAATTTTCTGTAAAACTACCCGGTATTAATTAACTATTTTATAAAAATGGCAGATGTTCTGGATATTGATGGAGGCGATGAATTTGAAGTAGACGAGGAGGGTGATCGTAAGTGTAACATTCTTAATAATTATGACATAAATGAGTTATGAATGTTACCCGGTTTTTTGGTGCGAATTAGGCCTAATTGTAATTACTTTCAAAAATATAAATGTATCTTTTATTTTTACAGAGGGAGTTCTTAAATTAAAGGAAAAAGCTAAAAGACGAAAAGGCCGAGGGTTTGGATCAGGTATTAGTTTCTTTTTAACATTTTACACAGTTTTCTGGCACATCCACCAGAAACCAACCATACCAAAGTCAACCCATGCAGGATTCTTAGATGTCATTTTAAAGATAGCGCCTACCGTATATAGAACCTTAGACAAAGATAGAACTAAGAAAACAATAAAAAAAAATCAAGTTTAAAATTAAAATAAAAGAGTTTTATAAGTCACTCCCCAGCACAGTCCTTCCTGACTTGAAAGCAAAAAAATATATTTTTCTTGACTTTCCCAGATAAAAGCAATTTTCTTTGACTTTCCCTGACTTTTTTGGACAAGAAACCTTGCTTGACTTTCCATGTCAAAAGCAATGTTCTTTGACTTTCCATGACTTTTTTGGACAAAATACCTTCCTTGGCCTGACGAAAAAAAGTTTCACTAGAGCACAAAAATAAAAACTATGCCTCGATCATTAGCAGTATTGAATTGAAGGTAGCAATTGAGAGTGGGGTATATCGAATACAATGCCTACATATGAAATGGCGGCGCTACCAGTCTCCTCTGAATGTTATCTTTTCTACTTGCTATTATTTATGCATCCAGGTTTTATGCTTTTGCCTGGTTGAACTGCTAAAATCCGAGTAAAAGGTACAATGCCTTTAAGGCCCTTGGTAGGCCTGAGGAGCATCAAAAATGTGGGAGATTCCCACAAAATGTGTTTGTTATTTTGTCACCGAGCCTTGATGAGCGATTCAGGTGGTTACCACTCTGTCTCCCAATCAGAGGACCTGGGTTTAATTCTCAAGGCCAGCTGCCTTGGCATCTTCCTCCTTAGGCCGTCAGGCAATTGCAGGGGCAGACTTTCCACAAAAACTCTGCCACGGCACAAGCTTGGCCGTGTTATTGTTGCGTTATCTTGTCCAAGGTTTATATTCCATACTTGACCGCTGCAGACTTGGCAGTCAGCTATGCCAATGTATTTATAAAATACGAAAACATGCAATTGGAAAATCACAGATATATATTACAGAACCCTCTGCCCGAGAAGAAGTTCGTGATTATGAAGCAATGGATACTGATGACAACGAGAAGCCTGGACCTCAAAGATGTAAGATACTCGGTGTTGTATATATAATTTACGATTATTGAATTTATACGGTTGTGAAATATTATTTGAATTCTTTTTTTCACAGCCGTCGAAGGATGGATTTTATTTGTGACCGGGGTTCATGAGGAAGCGCAAGAAGATGACATTCACGATAAGTTCTCGGAATTTGGGGAAATCAAAAATTTAAATTTAAATCTGGACAGAAGAACAGGCTTTCTAAAAGTATATTTGACGATATACTTATACGTGTAATCTGGTTAAAATAATTTGTGTTGCGACCAAGGAATCTTTTTTTTTTTTATTTAGGGATACGCTTTAGTTGAATATGAAACGTTTAAAGAAGCACAAGCGGCACTGGAATCCATGAATGGCGGTGAAATCCTTGGACAAGCAATTAACGTAGATTGGTGCTTTGTTAAAGGCCCTAAAAAGTAAGTGTTGTTTAACAATCCCTTTCATTTACAGTTTACATTGTAAGGTTGAAATTAATCCTTATTTTTGACTGTAGGACACATCGTCATCGCAGAGGATCTCTTGAGAGAAGGAGGCGATAAGATCGGCAGCCATCTTGAGTATTCGTTCCATTTAAATACATCCTTCATATATGCACACTACTCGCATTACCATTAAGGTATTTCACTTTACATTCTTTAACTTTCATATTCATTACTATGTCCCTGGTCAAATGCCATGTCAGTGGTTTGAAGTTGTAAAGGGAAATATTTAAAAATGTTGAAATTAAATATTTCAGTGTAAATGAGCTGTTTTTAATTTTGTTTGTTTGAGACTTTGGTTCTGTCTTTAATTTTGCATCAATTAAGTGGTATTTTCTCTCATAACATTTCAAACTTAAAAAGAAAATGTAGTTTACTTGGGCCTTTTAACTTGAAGAAGGAATGATGCTTCAACCCCCAACTGTGTTACGTAATGTCATCTTTAATGACATTAGATTACTGTATTACTTTTGAGTGTAATTAAAAGGGACCATCTCCTTTAAAACAGTGTTCTTTGCACATTATCACTATGCTCAGTGGCGTAACTATAAATTCTGGGCCCAGGGGCAAACTATCCACTGGCCCCAAACTTGAACTTCGAAATCAAAAAAATAATTCATAATAAAACCGGTGGCGGATCCTTTGGGGGTAGGGGGAGGGGAAAGAACTCGACCAAAGAAAATATTAACATTTTTAAACATAATTTAAAAAATTGACACAAAATGGCGCCGCAGGCGACTTTTTTTTCTCAAAACACTCAGAAATGGGCTTAAAAATCACCAAAAGTGCCTGTTTCACCATTTTACTTATTATGAGTTTCAAAATTTCGGTGGGCCCCGCCCCCTCCCCCCATCTGCGTGCAGCTGAGGCCTTGCATCCACACTTAAAGCAATGGTTGTTAATTAAGGGGGCTGTCCACACTTTTAGAAAATGCATGCTCCTATGGGAATCTCCATGTTAACTACCGGTACACATTAA
>JAQIXP010001821.1:0-16923 GCA_034700285.1 Proteroiulus fuscus | reverse complement strand
ATCAGCATATTTTTAACCCCAATTGTTTTCCATTTACTAAAAAGGGTTCAGCGCCCTCTGTTTGTGTAACTGTCGTTAATCAATAACAGGGAGTGTCTTTAAAAGCATTTATTTGTCCCATTGTAACAGCACAGCCTACTAAGATTTTTTTTTATTTTATAAATAAATATTATGCAAAAAATTAAAAAAATCTTAGTAGGCTGTGGTAACAGTAAGTATAAAATCAAGAGCAATGAATTGCTATAGGTAGTGATAGCAAACGTGATTCACCATAAGTTCAACAAGAATCCATTAAAGGGACAGTCCCACCTTATCACAAACATTTCTTGCAAGAAACAGGAAAAAAACAATTGTTTTTTTCTTAAGAAGAGGGTAGAAATTGATATTTAAATTATAATTACCATTCAATAGTTATTAATTTTGAAACATGCCAAATGTGGACAAAAATCTCGATGGTTGATAGTGGCCATGTTGGAAGTCATTTTGTCAATCCCTCTAGTAATAAACTTGATGATGTACAAGTTTTTGCCCAACAGAGAATGCCTAGCAATAAAGTGAAGCCAACTCGAACCCCCCCCCCCTTTGCACGCAGCGCCATTCTGCCTGGGTGGTGGACTAATATAAAAATTTCGCCTAACCTCTTTTTTGGAAACATCATGATTTCTGAATTAGGCCTACTGTTGGTGAACTGCACTTAATAATAAAACTGTCCTTCTTTATTAGTAATAATTATATATATATATCTCTAATTTGTCACGCATTCCGTCCTGCACACACAGACAAACAACATCAAATAAATATATAAATATTATCAAAAATAAAAGTAATAATTATAATTTTAAGATTCATTTGCCATAAAGTGGGACCGTCCCTTTACATCTAGAGCAAAATCCATCAACAAAAACTGAAGTTTTTTTATGAAAATTTCTGCAGCGAGGGCTAAATTAAGCGCGCCATTTTGTTCTGTTTTTCCCATTGGAACAAATGCACGTGCGAGTTCACGAGCAAGTCTTGTCACGTGCCTTTACCTTGCTATGAAGAATAGGCCTACATTGCACTATTTTGAAGACTTGTTTCTATGGGAAATTTTTGGCTAAACTGGGACGAGAAAAGCAGTAAAGAATTTGAATTATTTATACTACATGTATGTGCAATATCATGGTGATGGATCATGATTTAATAACTGGTCCAGGACATCCATAATATATATAGCGGCGATGTAAATCAGTAAAAATGGCTTAAGGAGGTGCTGGTTTAGGGAAAACGTGGGGCGAAAAAACAACGGTACTGAACCAAATAATGCATGGTAAAGTATAAAACAATAACGTCAAAATTTGAAAATAATTTAAAACTTGGGATGTGAAATACGAGCATAATATTATGTTTTTCAAAATTGCACGCAATTATTGTTGAATTGTAATTTTGTCCTCTTTTTTAAATTTATTATTTCGCTTTACTATGGCGGCATTTAAACCTAAAATGAAATATAGATTTTAGAAAAATTTATCTAATAGCATGTTTTTCAGATTAAAAGTATAATAAGTCTACTTTTTGTCTACTGTTCAATGATATTGCGTTGGATGTTTCGATACAGGCATGTCAGGCAATGAATGTTTTAAGCTCCAGAAAGTATCTTGATTGCTAAAATATTAAGCCTGAAATATCTTGTTTGAAATTGTCATTTTATCTTACATGTGAAAGTATAAAACAATAGTTTTTGTGAATATTTAGTAGGCTACATGTAAATTAAACTCAAAAAAATTAAAGGGAAAGTCCCACATTGTAACAAGTGATATTTAAGTTGTTCACACTTACTAGATATGAATGGCTGTGACAATTTAGGATACATGTAAGGAGCCATTTTTCCATAGATTTTGGCAGACACTGAAACTTGGTGGCGCCCTCTAGGACATGCGTGTCTACGTATTTCATGAGAGCTGATGCTTTCTATCCAGTAGAGGGCGCTACAAACTGTTAGTAAAATGGCGCCAGCTATTTGGGCTTTACATTTTCAACCAAATCCATGTATTCAGGACATTTTATTAATTGATTGGTGGGTTCAAATAAAAAATTCCATTTCCATTCCTTTCCCAATTTTTCATGCTCATGCAACCAACTTCTTTCAAAGTGGGACTTTCCCTTTAAGATCCCTTCAAACATCTTAATGAAAATCGGACAAACTGGGAAATTTTTTTCTATCAATTGAGATCTTCATTTCGAAAGAAATCAGATCCAGATCAAGATAGATAAACAAATCAAAATCTGTAATTCACTCACTATCACGTTTTAAAAAAACATCCAATAAAATTATAATAGACATTCTTATTCTCGGTTAAAATGAAACTTGATAATATATTCGTGGGAATTGCATTACATTATTCAGGTTTTTCTAGGTCTCATTATTCCCATTCCGTATACATACAAAAAGGAACCTCAAATTTAATGAAGGGACCACCCTCTGGATATCCTTTAAAGAAATCTTGTTTGCAAACAAAACAAAGGTAATCTCATTACATAACCTTTATATTAAAATGTAAGACTAGTATATAAGCATTAAATGGGGAAAAAATGTGGGTCAAGTGGGCAACCCCATATATACCAGCTGTAAAGTTAAAAGACAAGTAGCTCCCTCTACTTCTAGCTTTTATATATTCATTAAAACCACTTAATCATAGCTAATTTACCTCAATATGAAGGTCTTCCAAAATGCATATACTTTTGGCCCACATTGAAATTACAGGGCGCATTGAAAAATTAAAAATAACTGAACCTTGAAAAATTCCCATGAAATTTTTAATTCATAAATTAAGAGTTTTATATTATGGACTTTTAGTACTTACTAAACATCAAGTCAACCTACAGTAAATTACTAAAAAGAGCAAAAAATATATCGATGGCTTAATTCAGAAGTAGCGAATAAGCCAATTTGTCTAAAATGAGATAATTGTAACATTGTGGTCTTTGGAAGTGTCCCTAATGAACCTAAAGTTACAGAAATAAATTTAACAAATAATTGTTAAAGTTACAGAAGTGTAGAGTAGCGAATAATAAACAAGGTATCATTCTTAAAAGTTAAAAGCAGCGAATGGTACCATTCGTTAGTTTATCTTTTAAAAATGTCTCGAGACCTGGATTTTTATTAAAATACAAGTAGCGAACTGACAAATTTTCGCTCAATTTTTTTTTGCATTGTTTTTATTTAATATAGGCAAACTAATGGATGTGCACATATGCTACTTCACACTTAATGTATTTGGCTTTTCTGCAAAATTAATCAAAAGTCAAACTAGCGAATTTGCATTTCTAATAAGCGTTTTATTTCTCAAATTACTTAATTAATTTACTAATTAATTTGATTATTTAACCAAAATTAGCACATTGTCTATAATAAAATACTTACAAAATTTCAGCCTTTCAACATTGTTTATTTCCAAGTTATGCCATTTTCCATAAAAACGCTATAATCTCAAACGCAACTGTTGGCTTATTCGCTACTTGTGAATTAAGCCATCGAAATATATATATATATATATATAAAGTCAAGTGTTAGTCATCAGGACAGTTTACACATCCGAAATACATTTCCACATCGTAATAAACAATTAATTAGACAAAAAAATAGCTTCTGTTAAAGATCTGTAAATTAAACTTTAAATAATAAACCTTATTTATTTCTGGACTTCCCCATGCATGTATCCCTTGCAAGGAAAATACCAGTCTTATGAACTTCTGACATTTTCATAATTGGGTTTTCTTACATTTAATTGTGTAACACAATGTTGAAAAGTGACTAATCTACCAAGATCCGCAAGTATTTAGGTAAACAAGACCTGACATCCTGTTATCAAGAGCTCTGGATTCAATATTATTATGAAACAATTATCAGTAAGAAAAAACTTTTATCTTTACAAAAATGTCTGTCTTTGTCAGGGTTTGCTTAGATGCACTCGAGTCAGTATATTCACGCAAAATAATTAAATTTTAAATCAAAAACCACAGCTGAAATTGAGATATTTACATAAAATTGTAGCTAAAGTGTTGTTCTATCTGGAAAATCAATGAAAAGTTGGGGTAAGATAGGAAAAAGTTGCTCATTTTGACCACTGAAGATGAAAAATGCCAGAATCAATACCTGCAGAACTTTGGGTAATAAGTAGGCCTACCCAAATTTGGGTATAGGGTTAAGGTGGACTCAAAGAAAGTAGATTCCATTCTAGGGAACCAAAATGTGAAGGAGCATCCCAAAGTGCAAGTTTCTATCTTAAATATTAACCTCAGAATTTTGAAAAAACTAATTTTAATGCAATAAATCTGGATTTTTTAAAACGCATTTTTCTGCAAATAAGAAATCTGGACTCATGTGGTTTTTGATGTCAGCTCTACAATTATGTTTTAAATTACAATAAATCTAAACAAAACTACACAACCCTAACCCATTTGGTGTCACGTAATATGTGGACGACCCTTAGCAACTATGTACTATATATTTAAGTGCTTAAAATGCATTTTTCTCTTGTTTAAACTTTTGGTCAGGAAAGTTTCTGGACAGCTACTTTCCTTCCAGAAGTATATTTCTCTAGTCATATACTTCAAGGAGACAGAAATGTAGTAGGCTTACTTGCAAAATACCAGTACACAAAAGTAGCACTTTTTGGATATTGGTACCAGCAGGACTATCTTATGCAAATGTGACACACAATTTTTTATGAGAGTTGAATACAAATGATGTACAAGAAATGAAAAGTTTTATTTATGACATTGATCTAGGTAGTTTTAACCTGATGGATTAAATTAACTGGAGGGTCAAATTGACAAAATTATCCTAAAACTACATTGAATATAAACCATGTTTGTGTTTACTTAAAGCATCTTGCATTAGATACACTAACTCTCAATGGGTCAGTTTCTGCTTTCAGCCCCACCCAACCCCCCAAAAGTGAGGGGTATTATTTAACATTTTTAAATGCCAAGGTACGGGGTCAATCCTCCAGGCTTGACCTCAAAATGCGAGAAAGTGAAACTCACCCAATTAGATTTGACCTCAAAAATGGCAAATAAACAAAAACAAAGGCTATTAAAAACCCTTAAATTAAGGTTTATGGGTTTTCGTAAATGAATTGATTATTATAGGAGCTATAGTATATGCGCTGGTTATACACAATTTATTTTGCTGACTAATTATTGTTGAGGATCCTGGAAGTTCTTACCCTGGAGCATTTACTGATCTCAACAATAAGTTTTGTGTTTTTCCAGCAAAGAAATAAACTTTGAGGCATACTGTACATTTTCCTATGAATATATTACAATTGACATTGCTGGAATGATTGTATATTTTGGATTTTAACTTTACCAGTTACAAAAAGTCTTCAAATGTTTGCCAAATATTTTAGAAGTATAAAGAATGTATATATACTCCAGTGACTAAGAAGGGATGCACCATTAGAACGTTAAAGGGAAAGTCCCAATTTGAAAGAAGTGAACTGTAAGAAGAAGAGCATGAAAAATTATAAAAGTCAAGGAAATTCCAAAGCTAAAATACTAAATGTTCAATGAGTCCAAAGCTGCCAAATGTAATATAATTTATACAAATGAAAATGCTTATAATATAAATCAGGAAAAAGTTTTTTTTATTAGTAAACAATTTTATTTTACCAATAACAACAAATTGCTTTCACATTTTCTTATAAGAAAACAACAACAAGAAAATCAAGGTTTGAATTTACCACGGCTACAAATAAATCCATTCAAGTAATAAATAATTTTGAATTTTGACCAGACAAATTGCCTTCACTAAATTTTACATAAAATCAAATTAGGTTATTGCTACTTGATAAAAACAAAATTAAAATTGGCATTGCTGAAGAAAATTTGCGTTAAAAAAATTGTATTTAAGGAAGATAAATTGAAAAGAAAAAAATATGCCAAATGTGATAAATGTGCAAAAAGTTGTTTTTCAATGCACAAAATTAAAAAAACAACAACAAAAACCAGCTGTTTTTAAAATATTTAAAGGTAAAAAGGGGATGAAAACAAAATTCGAAACAAAAATATTAAGTAACAAAACTAACACCTGTTTAATTTTTGTTTTTTTTTAATAAATTACACTTATAAAATAGCTATATGGCTTATAAATGCATTTTTAAAGATGCAATTCAGGACAACAAGTCTCAAACTTCTTTTCTTAGAAAAAATAATCTTCATAAATTTTAAATTTCAATTTTGCTCCTATATATTTGCTATAATACATTTTCATTATTAAATAAAGGAAATTTAAGAAAAAAGCTAGATAGTTTGTGTGAAAATTTGCAGAATTATATCACTATAATAGATTACTTATCTTCTTACAAGGTGGGACTTTCCCTTTAATCAACTTAATTGCCTTAACTATAGCCTACTTTTCTCAGAACATTTGTTTTCAATTGCAAATAAGGTTTGATTTTTGCTAAGTATACTTTATCAAGCATAACAAATTATACAAAATTAAAATTTATAAAAAATTAGTAACCCAATATTGGTATATTGCAATTGTGCTGGTAAAAGTAATTTCACGCAGTTAACCGCCTTTATATTTATTTCGTGTCATGAATATTCAGGTATACCTTATAACCTAGACATAAAATCCTTAAAAATGGCTAATTAAATATGGGATAGTGGTGTTATGCTCAACCTGGTGGTTTGTCCTATTCAGTATAGGGGCAAAAAAAAGGCCCAAATTAGGACGTGCCAATTACAAATCAAGTTCTAGTTCAGTATATTTTGCAGGAGTTAAAAATTTAAGAGAAAATTTTTTTATATTTTAATGGGGAAAATGGACCGAGTCCTACTTTCTGCTTTTAAATAATCCAATCACGCCAATTTACTCAAGTCATAATAATAAGCTTATGATATAATTTTAAACGACCACAATTTCAAATTTTAACCACAATTCCATAATAAAATTATGTATTTTTCAATTTGACAGTTTGCATTAAACAAATCATATTGGAAAACTTGTTTTAGTGTCAAAAATGCACTATGTCTATGAAAACTTGTTGGAAAACTGATAACTTTTGCTTAAAAATTTAGCTGATTTTGCTATATTTCATTGACTGGACTTTTGGTATAAAATTGAGCCGCTTGACCGAGATCCACTGTGGAATCGTGTAACTCATTGGATGGATCTATGCTAATGGATCCAAAGAATTGTTTCCCAAACTGCTAGAATTATTGTTTATTATTGCATTTTATATCTCTTTTCCAGAATTGGAACTTATTACAAATCAATGGCTTAATTCAGAAGTGGTGAATTTGCCATTTTATCAAATAGCATATTCACCACTTCTGAATTAAGCCATCGAAATGTACTTTGATCCTGTATACATGCATGCAATCAAGTTTCCAGATCATATTGGGTTCTGCATTATCTGCATACATGATTTGACAGTTTCATAAATGCCTTCCTACATGTTCAAATTACTTAAAGGGAAAGTCCCACTTTGAAAGAAGTAGGTTGTAGGAGGAAGGGCATGAAAACTTATAGGAAAGGCATGGAAATTGCAATTTGATATGAGCCCACGAATCATAGGCGCCATTTTACTGACAGTATGTAGCGCCCATTCATTTCTAATAAGTGTGAACAACTTAAATATCACTTGCTACAAAGTGGGACTTTCCCTTTAAGTTAAATTTTGTATCTAAATGTTTACCTATATTCTTAAATCAAATCAAATCATCATACAATATGAAACTATTGGAAACTAAAGTATTGGGACAGACAGTTGTTGGTAGGTATTGGTACCAGGTTCAAATATATACATTACATAAACCATCAATGGTAGAACTATCATTACCATAATCTCAGGACTTATCAAAATTTAATGACTTTCCTGTTAACCTATATGATATAATAATTAAGCAACGGTTGTTGATCTCAACAGTGAAATTTGTCCAATTTTCTAAGCATCTAAAGTTAATTAAGCTAATTCGAGTATTGTCTTTAATGACAACAACAAAAAAATCAACTAAATTCGGACTCGATTTCAGTTGTTAACACCCTGCAATTAATTGCCACAATCAACTCACATTATACTGAAATAATGGCTAATAAATAATAGATACAATTATATCAGTTACTTTCTTGGTGGCTATATGAGCTCGTGAATGATGAGATAATCGATGTATCTTGGATAAGGAAATGAAGGAAGTGAAAATGAAGGTAATTTAAACGGAAGTGAAAAGTACATATACGATTACCATTATGTAAAAAGTATGATGATAAACTGGGGGCTATGGAGCATTGAATTCTTCTCACTTCAAAAACGTTTGAATTTGGGCACTATATATACATGCAGAGGCCTTCTTACGACGTCACTATATGACGCTCCAGCTAAGGAAACTAGCAATGGCTGCCATCCAAAAGCTAAAATATGAAAGCATTATTCTAATGGAAAGAAACTAATGATAGCTTATGAGCATAAATTTCAAAAAACAAAAAATCTTATTTCATTAAGGAATATTTACTAAAAAAAAATCTATAAAAATGGTACCAATTATGTTGTGAAAATACGAGTCGTATGCAGAAATGAAAAACTTGACTAACAGACAAAATAGCAACGATAGATTAACGGCTGATTTAGTCTTAAAAGGGTGAGTATTAGACCAGATATTTGAAGCATAGAAAATTGGATTATACAAGTACATAATAATCCCCATATTGATTGACAACCATTTTGGATAATGTTGAAAATCAAATCAGTCACTATGAGTCTGGATTTCAATATGAAATACAAGGGAAGCCATTATAGTAGAAAATGCCAACAAAATCTTTTTCATATAGCAACCATGTGGCATCACTTAAGAAAATGGTAAACATGTGGTATTCATACACACAAGACTGGAGAGATTTTGATTTTATTTAAAGGGGCAGTCCCACCTTACCTCAAGCATTTTTCCCCAAGAAAAGAGGGGGAAAACAAGAAGAGTTTGAAATTTACTTTATAGTTAACTATTCTATAGTTATTAATTTTGAAACATGCCAATGTGGACAAAAATCTCGATGGTTTATAGCAGCCATGTTGGGCGTCATTTTGTCAATTCCTCTAGTAATAAACTTGCCTAACAATAAATGCACAAAACTATTCCATAGCGATAAAGTGATGCCAACTTGAACCCCCCCCCCCATGCAGCGCCATTCTGCCTGGGTGGTGGCTATTATAATAATGGCACCTATCATCTCTTTTGGAAACATCGTAATTTCTGAATTACGGTATAGCTGAGCTGCAATTCTTTATTATTAATAATATTAATTTTAAGCTTGATTTGTCACAAAGTGGGACTGTCCCTTCAAATAAAAAACTAAATGACACTAATCTTTGTATATGAATTCCACTTACATATATAGTCTACTTTCTCATAAGTTAATCCACATCACACGATTCAGTGTTAAAAAAACCGTATTTAACTGATGCCATTCACCTGCATTTCAAAACACAAACAATATTTAAACCTTTTATTGGCATCTTCAATAAAAAACCGAAAGTTTAATAACAGTACAGATAAAAAACGTGTTATAAAAATGGTACAGCATGGACTGACATGCAGTCACGACTTTCATTTTTTAAAGAGTCGGCATAGACCTGAATTTACATTACTTAAAAAAAAGAAAAAGAAATTGAATAATAAATATAGCTCAAGAATTTTAGTCTAATAAACCAGGTCCTGTCTGGTACATCAAGTCCTAAAGTTAAACCCATTATAACTTTTCTCACGGTTGAAGAATCAAACAATGAGTTTTCCAAGTTATAATATTATAAAGACATGTCTTTTTCATAAAATAAAAACCATAATTTTTATACTAAGTAGTATTTTAGCAGCCCTGTGTCAGAAATTCATAATTAATCGAACAACTGACCCATTTCCAAATGCGTTTCATGCATTCAAGCAAACAAATAAAAATATGAATTAACGAGCCTGAATTCAATTCTTCGTTTCTGACCTTATAAGAAATGCTATTTTGTTTGCCAAGTTCATCAGTAAACAGTATTACACAAACATAAGGAAACCTATTTTGAAAATAACGCAATGCAAAATGGCGGAATTTCATTATGTAAGGTTGACAAAACATTGGCCTATAAACCATTACAGCTTCTGCTATAACTTTCAAATTTCTAAGGAAATTTAGCTATACTTAAAATTTTGCTAAAAAGTCTTTGCTATAAGAAAAGGCACAATAGAACATTAATTCACATTTGTATCGTGAATAATTGCTGTTAGGTGGCGCGATTTTTATGCTTTTAGAACGTTTGTGCACGTGCAAAATTGCGCACGTTTCAATGGAATATATGCACGTGTTCTGCTAGTGCACAAATCCAGCAAGTTTCAATGGAATATTATGCACTTGTTTTGCATGTGCACGTGGCTTGCACGTGCAAAATAGGGTAAGCATCCATGAAATATTCACGTGCAAATCTCGTGCTCAACTTTAACCAAAACGGAAACAGCACCACCAAGTAACAAAAATGGGCAAATCGAAAATTCTACCGCCATGTGCTGCCTCTTGTTATAAGCTTGTTTCTGTTGGATTTCATTACATTTTTGCTTATTATTTTTTGTGTGTGGCAAATTTGAAGTTCAATGCTATTATTGTTTTCTAGAAAATTTCCATTGCAAAAGGACATGGACCCAGGCCGCCTGGCTCTGACATATAATTAGGCCCGAGTTTTCTAGTATTTGCCAGCCTTGGGGGGGAAGTCAGCGAATTTTGATGAGCATAACAAATTTTCAGGATAAAGGGAGGAAACACACTTCAAAATATATTTCACTAGTCATTTTTCAATGTTGCATCGTAAAAAAAAAATCCTGACAGCTAGAAATTACAGTTAAGTATTCCTCCGAACTGCAATTTTACAGTTATTTTGAAGCAATCAAAACTACAGTCCAAATGGTCATGAAAATGTAAGAGGATTTTCTAAGCCAAACTAATTCGGAGGTGCTGGCTGCATAACATGATCCAAAACTGTAGAGAAAAACCCACTGAACAAAGTATAATGACAAGAATACATTGGATTAGGTAAGGAATTCCAGTTCAAAACTCGGCAGAAATCATGATCTATGAAATCAATTAATCATGCTACTTACAGGATTTGGACAGTCTAGACAGGGGTATTTTGTGGATTTTTGATGGAAGATGGCGCAGTTTTTCTGCTTTGGAATGTTTAGAACGTGAGCAAGGAACTTTAAAATATTTGCATGTACTGGACTGAGCTCGTGGCTTGCTCGTGCAAAATGGAGCAAATATCAAGGGAATATGCACGTGCAGCTCTCGTGCAAATTTAATTCGAAATAGAAATGGCTCACCAAGTAACAAAAATGAGGAATAATTTCCTTTTTATTTTATAATTTATAGATCTAGTCTAATATTTGGCTCAATTTTGGCCTCTACTTGTATCAGTATTTGATGCTGGCAGTGCACAGAAGCAGAGGTACAAAATTAATTATTAAAACAGTACGTATCACAAAGTTCTAGAAATTGTAGTCTCATGATTTTCACAAAACTAAAGATTAGAAAGTCTATCAGCGTGTTCCTTGCCTTTTAACTTTTGATTTTATTTGGATTTAGGTTTTAGTTTGAGGCACTTTTTCTGATTACATTAAATCTCGCCACATGGTTAAGTAGTTACAGGATCATGTGCCACATTACGAAATTGGGCCACGTAAGTAGGACCCCCAAAACTTGAAAAGAGTGGCCCGTTGCCCTGGATTAAGCTGTTGGAAAATTCATTTCAGTGTCACGCAAAACACAAAAAACATGACTGACATCATTTCCCTTTTTTTTTTTTTTATCCCCCCAGACTTTTTCCTTTAGGTTTAAAATTAAATAAACTTCTATGCCATGTAAGCAAGGTTAGAGGTGCGAAGTTCGATGTAAATGAGGTGACCCCTTAACAAAAGCCGTAACAATCCAGGAATTTCAAACTAAGAACTGGTAACCCTAGTGAGAAGAACACTATAGATCACAAATAATCAATTTACAATTAATAGTTATTTGGACTACAGGCATTACTGAAGATCACTAAAGATTGTGTTCTACTCGATCAAGTACATGTACGTACATTCATGGCTACATTATTACATCTCTGATTACATATGATGCCATTTGGTAGGGGGTTTATCTCACAGTCAGAAGGATATTCTCATGTCATACAGTTGTGGCTTAAACAACATTGTTGAATTGAATTTCTAAGAATTTTGAACTATATTTTAGGAAGATTATTCCAGCAACTGACATAAAAATTCATACCATTTTTTATCTACATGGATCAATTTCATATGTTGTATTGAAAAAAAATGAGAATATCCACTGGATAATCAGTCAAAATATGACTTACGATAAAATATTTTTATGACCTTTTTCTTAATTTTGCCAAATTATGATTTTGAACTACCTTTGAAAAAGTATGACTTTTTTATTATCTCTGTCAAAGAATGACTTTTTTCATTACCCATGGCAAATTATACGTTATGATTTTTTTTATTACCTATGACTTTTTCTCTTGCCAATGTTTGATTTTCATTATCTTTGCCAATGTATGACTTTTCATGACATTTTCATTTGACAAAGTATGACTTTTTTTACTACCTTCGCCAAAGTTTGACTCACTTTATTATAACCATGCCAAATTATGACTTTTTTATTACCCATGGCAAATTATATATTATGATTTTTTTATTATCTATGACTTTTTCACTGTGCCAAAGTTTTGATTTTTATTACCTTTGCCAAATTATGACTTTTCATGACTTATTTCATTTGACCAAGTATGACTTTTCATGACTTATTTCATTTGACCAAGTATGACTTTTCATGACTTATTTCATTTGACCAAGTATGACTTCTTATCTTTACCAAAGTATGACTTTATGACTTCTTATCTTTACCAAAGTATGAGTTTATGACTTTTTATCTTTGCCAAAGTATGACTTTATGACTTTATCTTTACCAAAGTATGACTTTATGACTTCTTATCTTTACCAAAGTATGACTTTATGACTTCTTATCTTTACCAAAGTATGACTTCTTATCTTTACCAAAGTATGACTTTGACTTCTTATCTTTACCAAAGTATGACTTTATGACTTCTTATCTTTACCAAAGTACGACTTTATGACTTCTTATCTTTACCAAAGTACGACTTTATGACTTCTTATCTTTACCAAAGCATGACTTTATGACTTCTTATCTTTACCAAAGCATGACTTTATGACTTCATGACCTGGTAGACACCATGAAATAGGATTTTAGTAATTTTTAACTCTGTGAAGAAGTACAACTAACTCTTGGCCTTATATTCACAAAATTTGCCTGGTAAAAATGCAAAAATCAAATTAACTATTTTCAATTCCTATTTCCTTATCGTACAAATAGAAGGAAGCTACCTAGCATACTTATTTACTGATTTGTTAATATTTTTGTGGTATTTTTAATATAAGTTTTCAGTTCTGGATTGAAAAATAATTTCTAACTAAATATCTGCGGTTTCCGGATTCCACGTATATTTTGAAATTTCCCATAATGCCATTCTGCTCGTGGCAAAAACTAGGCGGCGCATTCCTAGCAGCCCTGATTCCTAGAATTATAATATATTTCTAGAGCACATTTATTGCTGCTTTAGGTGATTTACGAGAAACATTTTTACTAAATATTTACAGTAATTAACTAGCTTGAAAAATACTCCCAATTTCCCAAGCAAGAGTATTGCAATTTGGGGATCCTCCCTCGAGAAATTTATGCATAAACAAGTCCATTTAACAACAAAAAATCGCATAATGTTTCATTTTAACACATGTTGTATTCCCAAATTCGTATTTTCAGCTAATTTACAGTGCAATGAACCTAAACTAAAAAAAAATAGTGAATAAAACAGATGCAAATCTAATTTTTTGTATGTTTTTTTTTCTTATTGCTTTGAAAATAATTTTTGAACATCAGGACCACCTACTGGCCAACATTTAGGCAAGCTAGTTTCCAATTAGGAAAAGTGGAGCGCCCATATACACTCAAAATTAAGAAATAAAAAAGTTCAGGGGTCAATTTCAACTGCACGTTTTCAACTGCAAATTAGCCCCCTCCTTGCAAGTGCACGTAACCGCAAATTGGAGGGGCCATTTTTCTTAAACTGTTAAGAATGAGGTAAAAAGTAAAACTCTCAAAATTTACTAAAATAACCCCAAAACTCATTTTTCACATTTTATTGACCCATTTGAGCACAAACTGATTCACAACTGACCCATTATGGTGGATACTCTTGTGGATTTAGATGAAACCTACTGACAGCTCAGCAAGTGAGCAACATTTCGACGGTTAATTCAAAAGTAGCGAATGAGCCAATATGTCAAAAATGAGATAAGTGATCCTGTAAGTGTCCCTAATTAACTTAAGTTACAGAAATTAATTTAACCAATAATTGTTAAAGTTGCAGAAGTGAAGAGTAACGAATATCCAACAAGGTATCATCCCTAAAAGTTACAAGTAGCGAATGGTACCATTCGTTAGTTTACCTTTTAAAAATTTCTCGTGACCTGGCTTTTATAACAATACAAGTAGCGAATGTGAGAACATTCGCTACTTTTTTGCATTTACTGTATTTAATAGGCAAACTAATTGATGTGCACATTCGCTACTTTACACATAATTTATTTCGCTTTCCTGCAACCTTAATCAAAGTCAAAACTAGCGAATGTGCATTTTTAAGCGCTTTATTTCTCAAACTACTTACTTAACTTAATTATTTAATTATTTAACAATAATTAGCACATTTCCTATAACATTTTAACATTGTTTATTTCCAAATTATACCTTTTTTTCCATAAAAACGCTATTATCTCGAAGCAACTTTTGGCTTATTCGCTACTTATGAATTAAGCCATCGATTTGACATCCTTTAAGACATAATTATGATCAGATAATTTAAAATTGAGATTATTTTTGAGGCATTTCGTATTAGGGATTATAAGAGACCAGAATGACCTACTGGCCCCATTCGGACATTAGAAATAATGACTTTCACTGTTATTTGTATCCCTTGGCAAACTGAAGGGGAAAACACTACCGGAAGGGATATTTTTTGGCAGGTGCTGGTCCACTTAAATTCTAGTATGGCTCTCACTTGACCACTTCACAGAGTCTGACAACAACGATGTGCTTTTATGCCTACAGGTGTGCTACTTACACTAATTCATAAATAAACGGAATGGAAATGCTAAAAAATTATTTTGCTAGACGGTAACACAGAGGCATAAACAAACATTTTCCAATATTTCAGCATTTCATCAGTTTCTTTAAAGGGAAAGTCCCACTTTTAAAGAAGTTGGTTGTAGGAAAAAAGAGCATGAAAATTATGAAATGCATGGAAATTGCAATTTGATTTGAATACATCATTTTGTTAAAAATGCAAAGCCCAAGTAGGTGCCATTTTACTGACAGTGTGAAGCACCCTCTACTGGTAAAAGGCATCAGCTCTCATGGAACACGCACACATGCATGTTCTAGAGGGCGCCACAACTTTCAGTATCTGCGGAAATCTATGAAAAGATGGCGCCTAACATGTATTTTAGAAAAGTCATGTTTTCTGAATTAAGGAAACTTTTTTGAAATTATTATTGTCACAGCCATTCATATCTAGTAAGTGTGCACTTTGTTGTTACAAAGTGGGACTTTCCCTTTAATTCAAACTTAATTCAAAACGCGCTAATTTTTTTTTGAAAATTCAGCAAGACCAATAGTAAGAAAGCATTTTTATGAAATTATTTTTCAATGTTTCAAATTTTGCATTTTTGGATTGAAACAGCCTTGATAGCCTGTTAGGCCTATATCCAAATATGTGATAATGGGTCATTCAATAAGCCTATCAAACATTGAATATTTATTAAGCCATATGTGGGACATTCATAACTGAATGGGTTCAAATTATTCCAATGCTACCCCATGGGCTATATTTTCGTGTAGGCCTACTTGCAGAACAGGATAAAAAAAATGGCGTAAACCCAGTGCCAGATTGATATTTTCATTCAATATTTAAAAAAGGTCAAGTTAAGCATAAATTCCGATATGGGACAATATAAACATTCGCCTTAATGAGGCTAGTAAATCAACTTTTACTTAAAAGTCTCCAATTACCTAGGCCTACATTTAAATATTAAAAATGTGCATTAAACCGTACTAACACATTGTTCTGGGATTTTCTGGGCCGGCTTTTTTCCCCCCTTTTTCATCACTTGTCCTAAAATCGAAAGCAAAATTAGCTTTGAGGTCAGTTGGCTCTGCATATGCCTATGAAGAATTAGGCTATAACCTGGTCTAGTCCAGCTCCTATAAGACATGTTAGACATTATTCATAAGAAAAAAATTTTAGGGTGTGTCAAAAATGGTGGTGGCAACCTCATATACGAACAACACATGAGACATCCGATATAATCATCAGAACTTGATTTAATATAAAAAGTTAATGGAATGTGTCAGCTATAAGAAGGTAAATATGGACAATGTTATTTACGATAATGTTAACTGTGTCAAAATAACAAATAAAAATATTTCGTTTCATGTACTTATAGTGAGGAGACAGGACAGAATGGACTGAAAACTTGATCCATCAGACCTAGTTATTCAAATGAACCAATCAGATAATTTGCACATGAATGCAGATGTAATTATATATCAGAAAATTGTTTGGATACTTTGTAAACCATAAACATGATTGGTTTTAGTGTTTCAAACCTTATGAAATTATGCAAATACTAATTAAGGGGGCTGTCCACACTTTTGAGAGCATGCATGTTCTCTATGGGAATCTCCATGTTAAATAAAATTACAAATTTCTCAATAATGGCTAAGCATAAATTGACGGGGTTTGATTTTTATGAAGGACAATTAAATTTACTAAAACGTGA
>JAQIXP010001820.1:0-16927 GCA_034700285.1 Proteroiulus fuscus | reverse complement strand
TTATATCAGTTTGAAGAAAACGAATTTAACATGGAAATCCCCATAGGCCCATGCTGTTAAAAGTGTGGACAGCCCCCTTAAAGAATCCTTCTCCTTTAAAACAATCTAGCTGGTAGAGTGCTAATTAAGGGATTTAAGTAATGAGTAATTAAGGTTTATCTGTAGCATCATAAACCATGTTGACAACAAAATTAGACAATTTAAAACCAAGGATAAATTTAAACGAGTTTTAAACCTAAAAAATGTTGTTAAAACTTGAGAAGAAGAAGAAGAATAACATTATAATATCATAAATAATTAATTCTCAGGACTCCAATTACTTGATTTAATGGAAGTAAACGTCAACCGTTGGTAAAAGACATGAAGAACTAGGTTACCGGGTTGCCATATAGTCAGACTAATGTTAACTTTGCTCACTTTCCACCTGGCGACCAAGAAAGAAACTACATTGGTTGGTGAAAACTTGAACTAGTACTAAAGTGACAAAAGCAAGTTATGTAGTTTCCTTCTTGCTCGCTAGGTGGAAAATAAACCACGTTTTGACTTGTTTGAAATAAAACCTAAATGTATTTATTTGTCCCATTGAAACTCCATTCTTGAGTGTACTTGAATCAAATTAAATTAAAAAAAAATTGTAAAACATTTATAAAAAACATAAAAAAATGTGGTAAAAAAAATTTACTTTTAAATAAAAGATTTACTTTTGAATTCCCAATTCGCAAATTGCCCAAAATCAATCTAATTCACAATTAATAGCTTCAAGAAACCCTTTGTAATATGTAATATAGCCAGCCACATGGTTTCCTAAGCGACGAAGAGACGCCGTCTATGGACAAACATCGTAACTAAATAAAATTAGTAACATTTCTCATGCATTGTTATATATGAAATACAAGTTATTTGAAAATATAAAAATTCTATAAGAATTTTTTTCTTCATAAATACGAGAATATATTGAAAATTTTCTTTGTATTATAAGATTTTTACAGTCGAATTTTCCCCCCAGATTACTTAATTTTGGGAAAGTTTTTTGGGAGATTTTGTGTGATTCATTTAAATTTTTTGAAAAATAAAATTACTGATTTTTTAATTACACAATAAACTACGTCTGTTCAATGCAGCCAATGCAGTGGGGTGAATTGAACTTTCAAAAAAGATGAAAAAAATGGTCCAAAAAATTGAAAGAAAGGTGAAAAATAGGTCAAAATAGGTGGGAAAAGGTCAAAATAGGTGGGGAAAAGGTCAACATAGGTGGGAAAAGGTCAAAATAGGTGGGAAAAGGTCAAAATAGGTGGGAAAAGGTCAAAAAAGGAAAGAAAAGGTCAAAAAAGGGAAAAGATAAGGTCAAAAAAAGATGAAAAAATGGTCAAAAAAGGTGAAGAAAGGTCAAAATAGAAACAAGGTCAAAACAAGTTGAAAAAAAGGTGAAATTAAATGAAAAAAAGGTCAAAATAGGTGAAAAAAAGGTCAAAAAGATGAAATTTACAAGGAATTATTGGAAAAAATACAATAAGTACAGAAAAATTTTCCAAAATAACTGCATCATATCTTAAAGCTGCAATTTTGGAAAAATTTTCCCAAGTATTTTGTGACTGTGTTGTGTCTTTGCGACTTTTTGGTGAATTTAGGAAGACTTCATGACGTCATTTAAACAGTACATGCCAATCAAAAGTAGCCTGATCCCCCCCCCCAATCCATCCTTCAAATTTAAAAACAAATATAAACAATCTGATTCATCCCATTTACAAATAAGGGCTTGTCAAAAAAAAGTATATGATTTTATTAAAAACTAGCTAAAAATGCTCAACTGTTGCCTGACCTTGACGAAAAGTCCTTCAACGTCCGAATCGTAACGTAATGTGAAATGTAATTTTCCACATTCAACTTCGCTGGGTCCAGAGCTTTCCACCGAGGCCTGATGGACGAGGTCCGGTTGGTACAATTCGGGTTTAATGGTGCCAAAAGTTGACCCTTGCTCCTTCTGTAGCATGGGACAAATGGAGAATTTGATTTCGCTCAAGTCCAACTTGTGGGACAATTGCCTCTTGAAAGACTGGTGGCGAGTGGGGACGGTGGGAAGAGTAGTTTGCCTTAACACCTTTAAACCAAAAAAATTAATAATTAAAAATTAAATTAAAATAGTTTAAATCTGGCAAAAATGCATTGGATTTTCATGTTTTTTACCTTTTTGTTGCTTTGCCAATAGATCTCTTTCTTGAGCTCTTCTTGGATATCTGGTAAACTGTAACTTATCTTAAGGTTACTGGTACACGGTACATTATCGCGGTTAGGGGCGTGGCTATCTTTCACACAGGGTTGTTTCCGGCTTGATAACCACTGGTAACTAATGTAAGCTACAATTGCAAAAATAATGGTAACCAGTGCGGCTAATACTCCTACGACCAACGAGGCTTGAGGGTCCATTCCATCTGAAATATTAATTAAAAAGATAATTAAATTAATAAACCAACCAACTAACTAAAATAACAAAGTTAAAAAAACACTGTCTTGATCTGAACAAAAGCAATCACCCACGTCGTAATGTAATGCATTACAAATACATTTTGAAATGTATTATAAATTCCCGCGTGCATTACTATATGTAGCCCCCCCCCCCCCCCTATTTGGTAATTCAAATGTATTTATTTTATAATGCATTTTAGGGCGATATTTAAAAATGTATTTCAAAATGTTGAGGATTTTTTTAAAAAATTTCCAAGATTATTAAAGATTTTCTATAAAATTTCAAGATTTATAGGATTTTTGTTTAAAATTTCGAAATTTTGATTAATTTTTAAAAAGTTTTAAGATTTCGAGAAATTTTTTAGAATTTAAAGGTTTTCAAGACTTTTTTTTAAATTTCAAGATTTCCAAGACCTCATTTAAGAATTTCCAGATTTCCAGGACTATTTAAGAATTTCAAGATTTCCAGGACTATCTAAGAATTGAAGATTTCCAGGACTATTTAAGAGTTTCAAGATTACCAGGACTTTATTGAAGAATTTCAAGATTTCCAGGAATAGATTGTTAAGATTTTTTTTAATATTTCAAGATTTCCATTAATTTTTAAAAAAGTTTCAAGATTTCGAGAAATTTTTTTAAAAAAAATTCAAAATTTTCAGGACTTTATTTCAATATTTCACGACCTTATTTAAGAATTTCTAGATTTCCAAGACAATTTAAAAGTTTCAAAATTCCCAGGACTATTTAAGAGTTTCAAGATTACCAGGACTTTATTGAAGAATTTCAAGATTTCCTGGAATAGATCGTTAAAATTTTTTTTAATATTTCAAGATTTCCATTAATTTTTAAGTTTCAAGATTTCGAGAAATTTTTTTAAAAAATTTCAAAATTTTCAGGACTTTATTTAAAAATTTCATGATTTCCAAGACCTTATTTAAGAATTTCCAGATTTCCAGGACTATTTAAGAGTTTCAAGATTACCAGGACTTTATTTAAGAATTTCAAGAATTCCAGGAATAGATTTTAAAAATTTAAAGATTGTTAAGAATTTTTTTAATAATTTCGAGATGTTAATTAATTTTTAAAAAAGTTTCAAGGTTTCGAGAAATTTTTTTAAAAAAATTAAAATTTTTAAGGACTTTATTTAAAAATTTAAAGATTTCCAAGATTTTATTTAAGAATTTCAAGATTCCCAGGACTATTTAAGTATTTCAAGATTTCCAAGACCTTATTAAAGAATTTCAAGAAATCCAGTACAATTTAAGAGTTTCAAGATTTCCAGGACTATTTAAGAGTTTCAAGAGGGCCAGGACTTTATTTAAGAATTTCAAGATTTCCAGGACTTTATAGAAGAATTTCAAGATTTCCAAGACTGTTTAAGCTTTTCAAAATTTTCAGGACAATTTAAAAGAGTTTCAAGATTTCCAGGGCTATTTAAGAATTTCAAGATTTCCAGAAATGTAATTTAAAATTTCACGATTTCCAGATTTGTATCAACATTTTATAACATTTCCAGATCACTTTAAAAAATTAAAGAATTCCAGCACTGTTTTTAGACAATTAATCCAAGAATTTCAAATTCCATTTTTTAAAAAAAAGTAAAAACGAAAACATAAACAAATATTAAATATATGTTTCCATTAATTTCTTCTTGAAGCTAAATCTTTATTGGTAGGACATTGTACTTCTATTTACCAATTCAGACTCAATATTTTAATGCAAAAATCTACCAGAAGTATAAGTAAGGAGACCTCCCCCCCCCTAATTGAATGAAGGTGGAAAACGTTGATTAGATTTGCAATTCAGTGCATTCATATTATATTGATTTAAGGAAAAACAAATTCAACTATTTTTTTAACTCCCACACGCAAGAGCCATTACCCCAGACAGAATCCAATAACAAACAAAGTTCATCGATAAAAACGCGTTTGATTTAATTATTATCCTATCAAAACAATTTCATTCGATTAGCTATAGTGCAATGCACTCCAAATCATCAATTTATATCAATAGAATAGCAAGATAATCGTGGAATTTACACTTTACTTGTGTTAAAATGTCAAAAGTTAACTTAATTAAGAAAACATCTTTTCCCTCAGAATTGCATTTCCTCTTATAAATTCAAAGGGAAAGTCCCACTTTGAAACAAGTTGATTTTTGGAAAAACAGAATGAAAAATTAGGAAAGGCATGGAAATTGCAATTGGACTTGAGCCTACCAATTATAACATAAAATGTCTTGAATGCATGGATTCGATTGAAAATGTAAATCCCAATTTAGCGCCATTTTACTGACAGTATGTAGCGCCCTCTACTGGATAAAAGGCATCGGCTTTCGTGGAAAGCGAGCATACACATATCCTAGAGGGCGCAACCAACTTTCCGTTCCGCTGAAATCTAAGGAAAAATGGCGCCTAACGTGTATTTGGCAAATGTTCTATAATTTCTTCAATATGGAAGCTTTGCTGCAATAATTCTTGTCACAGCCATTCATATCTAGTAAGTGTGAACAACATAAATATCACTTGTTAGATAATGGGACTTTCCCATTTATCGTCTTTTTTTTTAAAATATTGCAATTACAACAAGAATAAGCACAATAATTAATGCAAATAAAGCAGTAAATTCTACAGAATGTTATACGTGGTTCTTGCTTCTGCAGAAATTTCTCTAAAAAATGTTATGAATTCACCAGTTCACTGTTTCGTTGAACAGATTAAGTTTTCTTAACAAATTTAAATCCTTTCAATGAAAAGGAGGAGGTTGTAGAAAAATTTCTGCAGAAAAAGCAGTAAATTCTACAGAATGTTATACGTGGCTCTTGCTTCTGCAGAAATTTCTCTAAAAAATGTTATGAATTCACTAGTTCACTGTTTCGTTGAACAGATTAAGTTTTCTTAGCAAATTTGAATCCTTTCAATGAAAAGGAGGAGGTTGTAGAAAAATTTCTGCAGAAAAAGCAGTATATTCTGCAGAATGTTATATGCGACACCTATCTGCATAATTCTGTAGAAACATTTCTAAACTGTTAAGAATTTTCCAGTTCACTGTTTCGTTGAACAGATTAAGTTTTCTTAGCAAATTTAAATCCTTTCAATGAAAAGGAGGAGGTTGTAGAAAAATTTCTGCAAAAAAAGCAGTAAATTCTGCAGAATGTTATACGTGGCTCTTGCTTCTGCAAAAATTTCTCCGGAAAATGTCATGAATTCACCAGTTCACTGTTTCGTTGAGCAGATTACGTTTTCTTAGCAAATTTAAATAGTTTCAATGAAAAGGAGGAGGTTGTAGTAAAATTTCTGCAGAAAAAGCAGTATATTCTGCAGAATGTTCTATGCGACACTAATCTGCAGAATTCTGCAGAAACATTTCTAAACTGTTATGAATTTTCCAGTTCACTGTTTCGTTGAACAGGGTTCATTTTCTTTGAAAATGTAAATCCTTTCTAACAAGATTGAGGAAGTTTAAAGGAAATTTTTTTGCAAATTTTTAGGCAGAAATAGTAAACAGCATGCCGAGCATGGAAGCAGTCATCCCAGCATGTGGCTCAAGCCCACATTTGCGGGGTGGCGTGGAAATGACAATTACTATACTACTTATGTGACACTAGAATCTGCAATAATTCTGCAGAAACTTTACAAGAATACTTTTTTAAAAATGCACAAACAAAAGTTGGGCTAATTGAGTCCATTTAAGCACTTTTCAATTTTTCACTTTGTAAACTTTCTGTCAATTTTACAGAAAACTAGTCAAAAGAAAATCAGGATTCTTGAAATGACAAAGGACCTGTCAAATGCACACAAATAAACCAAATGTGCCTTGATAGAAATACAACTGGTAGAATATAACAATGATATGTTTTGTTAACTTTAACATGGCCTAGTTTTGCACAAAACATTAAAAAAATCTCAAGAAACTAGTTCAAATCCACGGTGGCCCTTTGTGCAACAAAAACATGTCCCAAGTACCATTGGATTCAAAGCAATTGATGAACGTGTTCCAGTTACTAAATTGAGGAACTGCAAGGACAGGTTAAATAAACAAACACAAATATAATTGGATAATTGATTGAAGATAAATTGTTCTGATAAAATTTCACAGTTTTTGAGCAATACTTTAACAAGAGTACCTCAACATTATAAAAGTAAAAGTTGAAAAAAATGCATTAGTTATTATGTGAAAGAGAAAAGAGTGGGATTCAACAAAGATGTTTTTATATAAATTATTGTGCTAATAATTTGTTATTTTCATGTTATTTTTTCCCCATAATATAGGAGTATTATATATAAATGTTTTTACCAAAAGATAGACATACAATATGAATAATTTCTTCAAAAAATATAAATATATTAATTGCAGGAATATTTTCAAAAAATATAGGAATATTGGGAATATTGCAGGACTTTTTTTACAAAAATGCAGGAATATTATAATATTCTTTTAAACAAAATATAGGAATACAATTGGAATAATTTCTTTCTAAAATATGGCAATATTATTTGCAGGAATATTTTTAAAAAATATAAGAATATTGGGAATATTGCAGGACTTTTTTTACGAAAACGTAGAAATATTATAGTATTTTTTTAAACAAAACATTATCATACAATATGAATAATTTCTTCAAAAAAATATAATATTAATTGCAGGAATATTTTCAAAAAATATAGGAATATTGGGAATATTGCAGGACTTTTTTTTTACAAAAATGCAGGAATATTATAGTATTCTTTTAAACAAAATATAGGAATACAACAGGAATAATTTCTTTAAAAAATATAGCAATATTATTTGCAGGAATATTTAAAAAAAAATATAAGAATATTGCAGGACTTTTTTACGAAAATGCAGGAATGTTTTAGTATTCTTTTAAACAAACCATTATCATACAATATGAATAATTTCTTCAAAAAATATAATATTAATTGCAGGAATATTTTCAAAAAATATAGAAATATTGGGAATATTGCAGGACTTTTTTTATGAAAATGCAAGAATATTATAGTATTCTTTTAAACAAAATATAGGAATACAACAGGAATAATTTCTTTAAAAAATATATCAATATTATTTGCAGGAATATTTAAAAAAAATATAGGAATATTGGAAATATTTCAGGACTTTTTCACGAAAATGAAGGAATATTATAGTATCCCTTTAAACAAAACATTATCATACAATATGAATAATTTTTTCGAAAAATATAATATTAATTGCAGGAATATTTTCAAAAAATATAGGAATATTGGGAATATTGCAGGACTTTTTTACGAAAATTCAGGAATGTTATAGTATTCTTTTAAACAAAATAAGGAATACAACAATAATAATTTCTTAAAAAATAAATACATACAAAATAAAATAATATTAAAGTAATTTTATATTCAAATATAGGAATAATATAGCAATTTTCCCACAAATTATAGAAACACAATAGGAATTAATTCTTCAAAAAATATGAGAATATTCCACGATTTCTCCCCCATCCCCCAAACATATGGAGATACTATAGGAATTATACGATATTATTATACAAATATTATAAACCTTGAATATGTCATGAATTTTTAACTAAAATAATAGAATTTTATAGGATTTTTTTCCCCAAAATATAGGAATATCATAGAAATATTTTTTTTCCAAAAAACTATAAGCTATTAAGAGATTTTTTTCACAAAAATATAGGAAAATATAAAGGAATAGCAAAAGATTTATTTTTATCCAAAAAGTATAAAATATTTAAAGGATTTATTCCACAATAAAAATAGAAATATTATACGAATTTTCTTCGAAACTAAAAAAATGTTATAGGAATAGTTTATAAACATAATATATATTTACAAAATATAGGTATATTAATTATAGAAATATTTTCCAAAAAAATATATGTATATATATTCCAGTAATTTTTCCCAAGCATATAAGAATAGTTTAATGATTTTTTTTTCTAAAAAAAAATAAGAAACATAATAGGATTTTTTGCAATATTATAAGATTAACATAGATGATTATCCCCTAATAATTGTATAATTTTCATATAATTTTCTTGTGAAATTATGTACCTTATTTCCCAAATATTAATCCAACCAAAATTTAAGACATACCGGTAATCCATCTCTATTCAATGAAGCATTTTCTGGTTAGTTATAAATCTCTAAGGTTAAAAATCCCCTTTCAAAAAAAGGTTAAATTAACCCCAAATTCAATTCGACTTTCAAGAATAGAAACCTTATGAAATTTAGAGAAATAATTCACAAAATGCATCAAAAATTTATAAATAATCAAGAAAACTGTCCAAAATATAAGATATGTTGCAACAACACCTGCATATTTTGAGCATTTCTGAAGTGTGTTACATCCAATATTATTCCTGGGTATATTTTTTTTGAGTTGGAGGATTGCATTGCATTGAATTAATTATGCCCTAAAAAATCTTGGTCAGCAATCCTATTTTCTTTTGGCACTGGAATTCAGTTAAGGCCAGCATTGACGTCATCCTAATTGCTAAAAATAGACAAGAGTGACCACTGGTCATTCCAATCAGTAGAAGAAAAAAAAATTAGATAGCAAATTTAATTGGATTCCCAAAGTCAATTTTTTTGTCTTTTCTTACCCCAATCTTATCTTATTAAAATCCTGATGTAGGCCTACTTTTGATTTATTTCCCACGATGCATGCATGCAGGTTCAAGACCCAATGGCACCGGTCACTATTTTTTTTTCTAATCAAAAATGGACCAATGGCATTAGTAAGTTGTTTGAGGCCTCATCATGCATGCAAGTGGCATCGAATTAAGATGCAAAGGAAGAAGTCATTGGTCACTATGGTCAGTCCTGACCTATATGAACTTTACACTAAAGGTATCCAATGCATCTTTGTCATGTAAAAAAAGATTGCAGTTACAGAGTGCAAAGTTCAATTTCAGAAAATAAAATTTTGTTTCATATTTGCTAAGGTGCGTCAAAACTATATCACAAAACGTGTTATATAACAAAGTTATACAATCAGTTAAAAAAAAGAGAAGAGAAACGTAGTATAACATGATATTAGTTAACATTTTTCTTGGTATTTCATCCATACTGTATCATTCAGTAACATGTTATATATAATACATTATATAACATGTTATATATAATACATTATATAACAAGTTGTACAACAAACTTATAACCAATTTCGTTATATAACTTTTTTTGTGATATAATGTGGACGCCCCTTAAGAAAGATTTTTAGCAGATATGTTAATATGATAATTTAAATTTAAATGGGTGTCTACACTATATCACAAAACAATGTTATGTAACAAAATTGGTTACACATTTGTTATACAACTTGTTATATAACGTCATATTGAACTTGTTACTGAATGATACAGTATAGATGATACATATATATATACCAATAAAAATGTTAAAGTGCATCATGCTATATTACTTTTTACTTTTCTTTTTGTAACAAGTTGTATAACTTTGCTATATAACACGTTTTGTGATATAGTGTAACCGCCCCTTAAAAATAGATTTTTGGTAAATATGTTTTATGATAATTTAAATTTAAAGGGACATCCACATTATATCACAAAACAACGTTATATAACAAAATTGGTTATACATTTAATGTACAACTTGTTATATAACGTCATACTTAACTTGTTACTCAATGATACAGTATGGATGTTATACCAAAAAAAATGTTAAATAACAACATGTAAATACAATTTTTTCTTCTCTTTTTGTAACAAGTTGTATAACTTTGCTCTATAACACGTTTTGTGATATAGTAGGCCTATAGATGCACCTCAAATGAAAAGTTAAATGCCAAAGTACAAAGTTCAATTTTAAGGAATTAAAAATTCAACATCATGTATGCATGTTACATATTGAAAATTTTTAAGATAAAAAATGTTATACAATACCTATTTGTTTTGTAATATTTATGTAAAAAGTCTTGTCATAAATGCGAGTGAAATACAATACTTTAAAGATTTACTGTAAGTCTTTATATAAGAAATCTTGAAAGGAATCCCTAAAGGCAGAAAGAATATAACAAAGATGCACAAAATGCAGTCCATTGACGTCAACGTTGCTACTTGATACTCAATGCAAATTTAAAGGCATTTTTACCTTGGATTCAGTGACATATAAACAAATGAATTTAGCCCAAAAACATAAAGATACCAAGACTGTATACTTAGTGGTTTCTGTAAAAATATTTTTCAGATTATAAGTTTGAAGTTCTGCAAAACAAACTTTACTTTAATATTCTGCAAGAATATTTCTGTTTCTGTTTCTACAGACATGATTTCTGCAGAAGCAAGAGATGCTTATACAGAAACTATTTCTGCACGGGCAATTTATGTTTCTACTGAAACGCATTCTGTAAAAGCAAGTGATGTTTCTACAGAAAGTATTCACGCAGAAGAAAGTGATGCTGCTATAGAAACGCATTCTGCAAAAGCAAGTGATGCTTCTACAAAAAAAACGATTTCTGCAGAAGCAAAAGATGCTTATACAGAAACGATTTATACATGCAGAAGCAAGTGATGTTTATACAGAAAGTATTCATGCAGAAGAAAGTGAGCTACAGAAACGCTTTCTACAGAATCAAATGATGTTTCCACAAAAAATTGTCTACATGATGCTTCTACAGAAACTATTTCTGAAGAAGCAAGTGATGTTTCTACAGAAACTATTCAAGCAGAAAAAAGTGATGATGCTATAGAAACACTTTCTGCAAACGCAAGTGATGCTTCCACAGAAAAAATTTTTACAGAAGTAAATGATGCTTCTACAGAAACTATTTCTGAAGAAGCAAGGGATTTTTCTACAGAAACTATTCACGCAGAAGAAAATGATGCTGCTATAGAAACACTTTCTGCAGAAGCAAGTGATGCTTCTACAGAAACTATTCACGCAAAAAAAGGGATGATGCTATAGAACACTTTCTGCAAGCGCAAGTGATGCTTCTACAGAAACTATTTCTGAAGAAGCAAGTGATGTTTCCACAGAAAGTATTTCTGCAAAATTAGGTCATGTTTCTACAGAAACTATTTCTGCACAAGCAAAAGTGATGCTTCTACATGCAGATCTCGATCAGCCATGTAGATTTTTGTCCAGATTGGCATGTTTCAAAATTAACAAGAATTAAATGGAAATTAATTAAATTTCAATTTCTATTCACTTCCTGTTTTCACCCACCTTCTTGCAAAAAATGCTTGAGCTAAGGTGGGACTGTCTTTTTAATTTCCCTGCAGCTAGAACACATATTTATTCTAAATTATTCAAAACCCACGTTTGAATTCATGCGGTGAATAAAAGCATGCGGAAATGAATTTCTGCGAATATTTTAATGCAAAAATGCATTTTGGCACTCTTGTTTTCTTTGTATCTAATATATATATTTTTTTCTCTCTTCATCTAGATAAATGATGTCACCATGACTACTTCATATTTGGGTCTAATCGTTGCCTTGACATTGGGTATAAGATGTTGTCATAGTAAAACCAGGCTCTAGTGGATTAAGCCAAGCAGTCTGGGGCAAAAGCATTTAGACCTAATTCAAATCAAAACAATAGCAAACCAGGCAGAAATACAATTGCCTGCACGCATTGAAAAAAAAAGATGATAAAATGACACATGAAAAACAACACTTGACGCAAGAAGAAAAAAAATATGCAAAACTAATGTATATTCTCATATTAAGAAAAACAGTAAATTAGCATAAGGGACTCATTTGAATAATAATACCAATAATTTAGCCCATATAACATTTATCTTAATGAGCAGCTCAAAAATACATAAGCCTACTGCATAAAAAATGAACTCATTTTGATAAAATTTCCAGAATAACAGCAGTGCTTATTTGATAACTGTTATTTATTGAAAAAGTAAAAAATATAATAACTGGTTGACTTAAAATAAAATTTTTACCAAGAATTTAGGAATATTATAAGAATTTTTTTCTCTAAAATATGGGAATTCTCATAGGATGGTTTTTTTTAAAAAAAAAAAAGTTATAGTACTATCATATTTTTTTTGAACAAAAATATAGAAATAGAATAGAATTTTGTTAACAAAATTTAAAAATATTATATGATTTATTTTTCAAAAAAATGTAAATTTTACAGGATTTTTTTTCTCGCATAAATACAGATTTTAATAAAGTTACAGTAATATCATATTTTTTTTACAAAAATATAGAAATAGAATAGAATTTTGTTAACAAAATTTAAAAATATTATATGATTTATTTTTCAAAAAATTTAAATTTTACAGGGTTTTTTTTCTCGCATAAATACAGATTTAAATAGGATTTTTTAACTGAAGAATTCCCCAGGATTTTTTTAAAAATATAGGAATTGTGTTAGGAAATGTTTTTCAAAAATATAGGAATATCATGGGATCTTTTTAAAAAAATATAAAATTTTATATGATTTTTTTTGCAAACATGAGTTTTTAAGAATTTTTGTTAAAATTATAAAATATATGCATAGTGTTAGGAATTGTTTTCCAAAAATATAATAATATCATGGGATATTTTTCCCAAAAAATATAACAATTTTATATGATTTTTTTTTTACAAAAATGCATGAGTTTTTAAGAATTTTTTTTGTTAAAATTATAAAATATATGCATATTGTTAGGAAATGTTTTCCAAAAATATAGGAATATCATGGGATAGTTTTCCCAAAACAATATAAAAATTTTATATGATTTTTTTTTTGCAAAAATGCATGAGTTTTTAACAATTTTTTTGTTAAAATTATAAAATATATGCATAGTGTTAGGAAATGTTTCCCAAAAATATGGGACCTCATATATAGCATTTTTCTTTTTGACAGAAATGTAGAATTTTATAGAAATTTTATTTTGCAAAGACACAGAAGTTTATAGTAATTTTTTTTTTGCAAAAGTGCAGAATTCTCTAGAATTTTTTGTTGAAAATACAGACATTTTTTTGAAATTATAGGAATAGTGTTAAGGAATCTTTTCCATAAATATAGAATTATCATAGAATTATTTTTCCAAAAATGTAGAATTTTATAGAATTTATTTGCAAAAACACAATTTCATATATTATATTTTTTTAAATACAGAATTTTCTAAAAAAAATCGTTAAAATATAGGAACAATTTCGGAAAACCTTTTCAAAAACTATAGGAATATAATAGGAAGAATTTTTTTCCAAAAGTCCAGAAATTTATATAATTTTTTGGCACAAGTGCAGCATTTTATTCAAAAAATATAGGAATAGTTTAGAAGTTGTTTTTCCAAAACGCAGAATTTTATATCAATTTTATTTTTTAAAAAAATTAGAAATATATGGTAGGAACGTTTCCCAAAAATACTGGCTTTGCCAATACAACCAATATTCTGACTTTATTAGTGCATTGAATTGAATTTCTGGTTCCAATATATACCAGTTTGGTAAGATATCATCATACCAATAATTCCAATATTGCCAGTTGCCTACAGTATTCATATAGTGTTATTAACCAATAACTTTACCAATACAACCATTATGCTAACATTATTGGTGCCAATACCCAATGAAAAAAAAAATTAAACTGCAGAAAAACTAGTTTTTCTGGAAGTTTATGACACAAAAACCTACATAATTTTTGCAGTTCTTTTTTTTTGATCTGTAAAAATCGTGAAATTTTTTTTTGCAGTTTTTCTGCAGTTTTTCTACAGCTTTTCTGCAGATTTTCTGCTGTTTTTTAGCAGTTTTTCTGCAGTTTTTCCACATTCTAGTGATAAGAAAAACTGCAGAAACAATGCAGAAAAACTGCAGAAAAATCTGTTGAAAAACTGTTGAAAAACTGCAGGAAAAAAAACTTGCACATTTTTTACAAAAAAACTGCGAAAATTATGTAGGTTTTTGTTTCATAAACTTCCAGAAAAAACTACAGTTTTTCTGCAGATTAAGGCTGCTGTTTTTTTCGAAAAAACTGCAGTATTTATTTCATTGGGTAATCAAAATTCTGGTTCCAATATACCAGTTTGGTAACATACCAATATACCAACACTTACACCCACCCCTTGCCCTTAATTCCCTTTACTGTCCCTTATAACTATTGTTGGGGTCATTTCATCCACATTTAATTAGCATTATTAATATTGTTTATGATTCTCGTCAACAAGTATGATTTGTGAATATTTTTATCGCTAATAACACATGCGTTGGTATTGAATATATTTCAGGTCATAGTAATTGTGTTTACATTTTAGTTTTACACGATGAATTATTCATTTTGATAAAAAGGCGAGTTCGTTGCTCCCATTTTAATAAAACCCAATATGGCACCAAAAAGAAAAAAAAAGTATTGAAAACAAACTGAATATTTCCCAATAGATACATATATATGTAGGACAGATATTATTTATGGACATCATTTATGAAGTCCGAAATATGTAGTCGTGTTGGTCAGGCCTAAAAATGCCATTGGGACGTGTGTATTAACTCACACATATACAGTATAGGCCTATTTTAATATTGGATTCATTTCTGGCATGTGATCCAGTTTGTTGCAAATATGGTCGATGAACCCTTTCATTTTGTCCCAAAAAAAATGCTTAAAACAAACCATAAAATGTTCAATTTATTTTGTATATATGCGTTTATACAATAATTTATGATGTGAAAAAAGGGTTTAAAGGGGATGGGGGATTGATAAGGGTCACCTATTATTCAAGTGGGTTAAAGGGAAAATCCCACTTTGGGGAAACTAATATTTGCAGTATCAAATTTCGCCTGTCATTATATAACGAAAAATCACTGATTTTATGTATGAACAGCGCCATATTGCCCACTAGTGGGGAATGGTGTAATTATTAGTATTTGGCTGATACTAGCACCATCTAGTGGTTGGTGTGGTAACTTTCGCCATTAAAGGAGTCCTCGTTTGGCTTCACATTTTATCTATGCAAAAAGATGTGTTGAAACATTTGTCATTTCTAAGCTAGATAATACATAGTTGTTTGATAGATTCCTAAGATGGCTGACATAACCAGCCAATGCATTATAGTTAAATTTATTCTCACCAGTTGGCGTTTTAGACATTTTTAGCAATTCAATTAAGATATTCACATTAATTTTCCTTTGTTTTAAATTAAAATAACTTATCCAAAACTTCGCTTTTGAGAAAAATATAGAAACATTCCATAACTCAATTACATGTATAGCCAAGCTTTTTTACATTAAAAATGTACATGTTTGCTACATGACTAGCCCTAACATGTCACTCACTCAGGGTTAAAGGGCACCCCCAAAATTTTATAACCATTTTTAATCCAGCTAATAAAAAAATAAAAATAAAAATTTGCATGAAACTTTTCATTAAAATGACGTCGTTGGGCAGAGCTTCCCAGTATACAGCTTAATGGCAATTTTGAAAATGAGTATTTCACATATTATTTATTTATTAAAGGGGAAGTCCCACTTTGTTAAGAAGTCATATTTAAGTTTTACACACTAACTAGCTATGAATGGCTGTGACAATAATAATTGCAGCAGAGTTTCCATATTGAAGAAATCATAACATTTGCCAAATACAAGTTAGGCGCCATTTTTCCATAGATTCTAGCAGACACTGACAGTTGGTGGCGCCCTCTAGGACACGCGTGTCTACGTGTTTCACTAGAGCCGATGCCTTTCATCCAATAGAGGGAGCAACATACTGTCAGTAAAATGGCGCCTATTTGGGCGTTGCATTTTTAACCAAATTTATGTATATTCTGGACATTTTATTTAATGATTGGTATGGGCTCAAATTCAATTGCAATTTCCATGAATTTGATAATTTTTCATGCTTTTCTTTCTACAACCATGCAACTTCTTTCAAAGTGGGACTTTCCCTTTAAATAACTAGACACAAAGAATAGTTATTAAAATGTAGGGAATGTACTTTTCGTTTGTCGAACTTTTCGGGATGTTAATGATGTCACTTTGTCATAGGATTAACTATCTTGCCCTTTAAAATTATAAATTAAATGTGAAAAGAATGCATTTAACAGAACATTTTTTAACAATATTTATCACTTCGCTGCAAAAAGCCATCCAGCATTTAAAAGATCAAAGGTTACTGCAGTGGATGCACATTAAAGCCAAGTTATAAATAAAGAGTCAAAAATAGTTTCTTTTTAAATTAATTTGTCAGAACCTTAATTTCTCATTGTATATAATATATACCCTAAAGCGCATTCCCAATAAATAAATAAATAATATGACATTGAAGCAGCTAGAGGAGCGCCATTACACACACACATATATCCTAAAACTCATTAATAATGAACATGAAATGGCAAAAGTATAGACAGAAAAGTGAATTAATCCAATGCAATTCCCTTTACACCATTTGTGAGTGACCCAGGCAAATAATTAACACGTTATTCAGGTCTAGGGCACATTATATAAAACAAGGGCCAACGCCCAATTATATATTATATACTGTATGTATCATATGGAAT
>JAQIXP010001819.1:0-16934 GCA_034700285.1 Proteroiulus fuscus | reverse complement strand
ATGCTTAATTAATATATAGTTTTAGTTGCTATAGGGAAGTCATTAAATGAGATTCCCTTCATTTTAGAATAGAATGATAATGTGGAGTAAAACAATTTACCATAATTTTTAATTTAATAACTATTAAAAACAAATTATCCCCCCAAACTTTTTAAACTGATTTTTACACATTTAATCAACCCGCTCACCGTAAACGTTTATAACAAACTGGTGGCACCACCACACAGCAATTTCGCGACCAGAACTGGCGTTGCACAGCAAGTGCAAGTGCAAGTATACAAGCATATCCAAGTTAATCAATCTCGAATGTTGATTTCATAGAGGTTGATCTACAGGATTTATTGAAATATACCAAAAGCCGATAAACGGTAGTTATACATCGTTACCAGTTTTTTAAGTATAACTCGCTTTGTATAAGTACGTATATATACCTTGTAATCATTAATTGTTCATTCTCTTACCAGTGCAGTGCTCGAGTGCTGCGTTCAAACTTCTTGGTAACTTCTTAAGGTATGGTACCGGTACCTGCACCCACACTATGTCACAAAACATGTTATAAATAAATAGCAAGTTATACAACTAGTTACAAAATCGGAAGAAAAAAGTTAGGTCACAAGTACACCGTGATCACAAGACAATAGACCCCCCACGGCATACATACGGTGGCCCATATGCCAAGAACTTGCCTAACCTGGTGGCTTCGTCCCCTGGAACCTCCATTTCGTTGAATGGTGTGACCTTGGAATAGGGACATACAGGTAATAACGAAGAATTTGAAACAGAATTATGCCCATTAAATTACCCAGGTCTTAATTTTCTATACCTGGTACGTACAAGTTCTTAATACCCAGTAGACTAGTTGCCCTACTTGTAGTCTATCACGTTGACTCACTGGGGGTACAGCTGTACCCCCTGTTCAATCACTTGGGGGGCGCCAAATCGTGAAATTGGGTGGGTAGGGTGACCCTGGCTGGGATCATTGGGCGCTCACTGGCCTGCAGTACCCCCTGTTCAAAAAACCTAGATCCGCAAGTGCGTTGACTAGATATATTTCTAGTAGATAGTTCAGTCGTAGTTCCATATTTACTTAAATTATTGCATACTTTTAGTCAATGCAGTCAAATCATTCACAGAAATTCATTTGGGTATAAGTCTAGTATATACTAGACTTGGGATACCGGTAGGCCTAGTCCCCAAGAACCGAAAGTGATGTGTTATTGTTATATATCATTTGAAAGATCTCGATGAATATTTGAGAGTAGGAATCCAATTTTAATGAAATTTATTGGAGTTTTTTTTATTCATTTTGAAGTAAAATTAAATTAGGGCACATTATACTATTTGTCTCAACTTAAGAAGCGTAATTTTAATAGCCTTATCTTCCTTTATTCCAGAACCATGGTCACTAATGATTTGTTGGTTGTTTTGATTGATTATTAATTGTGTATAACCTCAATTAAATTGCAATCAACTACAACCTGTAAGTTAATTGTTGCTCACTAACATTGCAAGTGCTTATTCCGATATTAGCACTGAATTAAAATTTACATATCTTTTAGAGCCACTGCAAAACAATTTTGACTTGACTATTCTGTTGCTGTGAATAATGGCAAATTCCAGTGCTTGTAATTGGGTAGGTTGTTCCATTTCCATTGACTGCGGCGAGACTTTAGGGGCATATCAGGGCAAGGTCTCATCCGTCGATGAAAAAGAGCAGACAATTTCCTTGGTGAATGCATTTCGAAATGGGCTGCCTTGCCAAGTTGCTGAAATAACTATCAGGTAAAATTTTGCAGGATGGAAATGTCATACTCTACACTATAATGTCTGATGTTGTTTTCCATTTAGTGCCAGCGACATTCAGAATTTGGAAATTTTGAGGCAAGCAGGCGAGCTAGAGAAACCAGACGTCACGAAGCAAATGACAAATCTGGAGTTGACTAAAAATAAAGACAACTGCCATGTACAGTCTCGAAATGGAGATCAGAGATTAAGGACATGTTCAGGTGTGATTGCAGTTAAGCCAATTTGCACTTAAATTTTAAAAGTTTTACATGTAAAACTTAGTCCTATCAATTTGACAATCTTGATTAGAATTTTATTTTATTTTTGCAATTTGCCAAAATTTCTTTTTCTAGCTTCGGAAACCAAGCACAAGCCCAGTACTCCCAGAAAAGGGGATAATCGCCGACGTTGGCCAGACAAAGAAGACGATTGTCTGAATACTCCTATAAACAATTATATATTGGAAAACGAGTTTGATTTTGAAAAAAATCTTGCCTTGTTCAATAAACAAGCCATCTTTGAAGAGATAGATGCTGCGAGCAAACCTGATGTCGTGCGGTTAGTTGACATCAATCGTCAGCCACAGCAAAAGTACCGGTGCGAAGAACACGTTTTGGAGCAGCAGCCAATCGTTCATCGGCAAATTAAGGTGCCTCGATCTGGGAGCAAGGAATTTGTGACTGGTAAGTTATCATTTGCCTAAAAAAGACAATTCAAAATGCATTCGTAGAAACGGGTTTGTCAGTTTTTAACAAAACTGCCTTTCGCAAGCATAAAAATCCTCCAGCCAACTTTTAATTGCTTCTTGAGAAAAGAAAAATTAAGATTCTGTAATCTAGTATCACAAGTAGTTCACAGGAAAGGAATTTATTGAACGCATATTTTTGTTTAATTTATCACGGGTAGATGCTGGCTTAATTGTACCGAGCATTTCATTGGAAATCCGAGAAAGAATATTAGCAATCGCAACGAAGTTGGGATTTACATGCGAGCGTCAGACTGAATTGATTGGGAGAGCTGCTAGTGACATGGTACTTCAATTATTAGGTGGAAGCCATAGGTAACTGTGATTGAAATACTTTAATGTTTTACCCGTACAATTTTTCATGTTAACACCAGGCTTATTTCAAATAATTGGACTTGTTCACATGTATAATCGGAATTATGTTAACTTGTGCCTTGACTAAAAGTTCCTGTCTTCTGGTCAGTAGGGGCAAACTGAGTAATTGTTGAAATGTTCATTACAAGATGAAGTTTGAACCTATTTGCCAGCAGATGAAAACATTATCCTATTAAATTTTTAATATGTAAATCTTCCATTCAAGTTTTTTCGTGGCCGATGCCTTACTTTATATTCAACTACAGTATATATATTTTCATTACCTTTACAAAGTAGCATTACAGTAAGTTCTTCATTGTAATGATGAATGTAACTTTGTGTAAAATCAAAAATTGATAATTTGGGGATTTAGCAAATGTTGACCATCATTACAATTCTTACTGGTAGTATTTGCTATGTTTAAATATTCTTTTTTAAATTAAAAAATTACACTTCTTGCTTACTGTTACTATTGCTTGCTATTTGTATTTAGCTTTATGAGCTTTAAAAAAAAATTTATTCCAACAGTCTGGACATTGAGGATTTGCAACTATTAACATTGAACAGGCTTTAGCCATATCAAGTTTTATCTTAACTATGCTTATTTTTTTTACAGATTAAATCCACGGAATTCGCATCAACGGCCATCTGTGGTCATCATGTGTGGCTCAAACCAGCAAGGAGTGCACGCGATTAGTTGCGGTCGACACCTTGCTAATCACGAAGTGAATGTTACTGCTTATGTTCCAAATTCTGCCATAAACCAGTTGCCGCAGTTAAGCCAAGAATTGACATTATTTGGATTGACTGATGCCAAGGTAGCCACCTATGTATATGGTTAGTATGACATTTGTTTTAATTGGTCTATGCCTTTATTTACTCTATGATTATACTATGGTACATAAAATAAACCAGCTAGCCAACTCACAATAATTATTTTTCAAATGAGTTGTCATATTTGGGACATTTCCTAAAATATGTGTTTAAATTTGATGAATACTTTTTGATTGCTTGGAAGCTAGACAGAAACACTTTACCCAAACTACGTTATATAATGCACACTGCAAATTCCAGACTAATTGATAGTTTGTAATTAACAAGTTTTCATATTTTCATTTGTACAGTAAATTTCGAACTGCAGTTTAATTTTTCTTGTGAAAAAGGTAGCTTTATTCAGAGGTTTAGCTTTGGTTAGTCAGGTTTTAGGATTTAAAAAGTTAGCCAAAAATCATCACAGAGATAGTGCATGCATTTGTGACAAGTTGACAGCATTGATGCAATGCATTTTTCTTATTTTTAATAGTTTTTAAACCATAAACAAGTGTTGAGAATACTTTTATTTACATGCATTTATCATTTTAATCACTTGTGAATAGCATCAAAAACAAATACTGAATTATAGAAAGAATGGTACTGTTGAAAGTTGCCTATTTATTTGACAACGAGAGTAAAGTATGTACTTAAGTGCGCACTTCAGGTGCCATCTTGGGTAGCATTTCAAAAGCCCGCGCTTTTCATAAAACCTCAGGGCCACCGTGCTCAGGGCTTTTAAGTTGCTTCCGGGTAGGAAAGTGGCACTGTTAAAGGTAATTCCCAAAGATTTTATTTATCACTTGAATGAAATTAACGAGGGTAATAATATATCTACCTATGTGCCTCAGGTAATAGTGGCATCCTTGAACATGATACTAGTCTAAAATTCAGACATTTAGCTTTTTTCTTAGCTTATTCTAGGTTTAGTTTTTCCGTTCACGTTGTAATGGCCATGTAAGTACCAATGTACCATGAATTTAATCTTGGGCTGCCATTTGATGCTACTAACATCATGTAACATGAATAGTACTTATACAATCGTTTTAGTAGATAGAATAGCTAGGTTACATCCATGTGCTATAATCCTGGGGTTGGTAATATGACTATAAAGACACTAGCCAAATCTAAACTGCCTCCATAACTTGTACCCAAGCTTGTGCTATTATTAAAGATAAAAATTCTTTAGCATAATAGCTTATTTTGAGAGTGCATAACATTTTTGAACGCTGGTAGGTGGTATTGAAACCGTTTCTGTCACCATTTTTGGTGTCTGCAGTACGTACTTGCCATATTTTTGCTTTGTTGTTGGTCTCTGATAATGCCTACACATTTTAATTGTATACCTACGTAGACAATTTGAATGGATGGGCTTGAGTACCGGTATTTTATCCAGAATTTTAGTGGGGGGGTGATAGAAAACTGTTATACCTTGGACACACGTCTGGAGGAATAGAGGCATGAATCTAAATTCATCATGGACCAATAATTATAGATTTGTGCATGTAATGTGTACAGGGTTTGGTCGATAGTTTACCACAAACGCTTTTCCTGTCATGTAGTGTACCAATCTAGATTCAACTGAGGTTAAGTGTGCCCACCAGAAAATATAAACGCAGTTAATGAATGTATTTTTTAAAATCTAGATTATTACTTCTGTTTTAATTTTCTTACATAAAGATGCACTTCTTGTGAATTTTTTTCTTCCAAAATGTGGTACACTAACATCACATTAAGTAATATTCTACTTTGGTTTTTATTATTAAAGGTGAAGCAACTGAATTTTTAGCTTTTATAGGCAACCGAGTCGAAGGTATTGTTATTCACAATTGACCACTAAAGAATTTATTTACTTGTTGTCTAGATATTCCTACTGGGCCCACCGATGTCATTATCTGGGCTATGGATTCCCACTCATCAACAAAAAATGTGCCAAAAACTCTCGCATACACAGCTGCCTTGGAATGGATCGCCAATTGTAAGGCTCCAATCCTTGCTTTGGATCCTCCAAGTGAGGGAATATTAGTACAGGCTAAATGGGTCTTGGTGCCCGTTTTACCATTGGATGGTGACTTGTCTTGTGGGAGCCTCTACCTATGTGATTTGGCAATTCCCAAGAAAATCTTCTCGGATGTTGGCATTACATATCAATCGCCTTTCGGTCCAAAGTGTGTTATCCCTCTTCATGCCAGTGTTTCTCAAGATCCTAAGGTATGAACGCTTTATTCGATTTGTTATTTGTTTATCCATATTTTTTGTAAGCAACTTTTTGAAAACTGAGTGTTAATTATTTAGCTAAACTCCCAATTTTTAAAAAAAAGTAATGATTATTACCCCCCATTGTTTTTAAGAATTAGTTTTTTTTACTATATGGAAAAAGGTTAGCAGATTCAACACTTTGGTCTATATCCAAACTGTTCAGACATTTTTTTAGCATAGCTTCATTTCAAGTATTTTTATTTTTATTAATTAGTTTTATAGGCAATCAATAAAAATATGTATTTATTTAATGCTGAATTTTTTTAAAAATACTGGGGTACCTGTCTGTAAATCTTCATGCACAGTGTGCTGGTCAATTCAAATACATGTGCACACTTACATTTGAATTGTAAATTTTGATTAGTTGCAAGTACAGGACAATGTTAATAGCCATTCAGTTAGGAAACATGCATAGAAATCCATTGGTAAAGTGTAACCACATCATCACTGAGTATTTGCCACCCAAAGTATTTTTGTATATATTGCTCAAATTAAAAAATGGTCCAAATATCTTTTAATATTTTTGAAGAAATGTTGATAAATTTAATTAGGGTAATCCTGCAGTACATCAGAAATTAGGTGTACCCTGTGTACATTATATTATTATCTTTAAAATATTTCAATCACCCTATCAAAAGTATTATGGGTAAAAGTGCCAAAAAAGGCACAGTAAGAAAGTGCAAAAGTCCTCACCATGAGTGCCATGTGTCAATGTCTTGAAGCCTATGAAATATACATAATTATTAAAATTTAAATTTTGTGCGTTTGTACAAGTTATGGCTTTGGATGTAAGCCTGATCAACAGAACAAACAAGATACTGTTACTGTAAATCTCACTTGTAAAATATGTCATCGTGGAGCAATAGATGATTAATCAGTGGCAAACTTGATTGAATGCAGTAGTCTGCTTTCTGTCGATTCAGGAAGCCCTAATATGATTGTACATTATAATATGCATACGAGCGTGTATGAATATTGTCGTAGCACTTCCAACCTTTCTTACATGTCTTTCTTAAAACTCCAAGCTACAGTTGTGACTTTGTAGGAATTACACCAGTGGACATCCTAGCAATGCTAAGGCTATTATAGTGTTACCAGAGCTACCATCGCTCAATAACAAATAATACTAGAGTTAATTACGGTATTTTTGTTTGTTTTGTTTGCATAAAATGGGAGACTGTTTTGTAAAGGTTTAAACGAAGTCAAAGATTGTCTTGCCATCAAATTGCCATCTTTCATTTGGTTGAAATCTTGCTGAGCTGTTAGCATAGTTGAATCTTGAGTTCAATTTCCCGGTTTGGCTGCTCTGCTTTTAGTACTAGCTTCCCATGGTAATTTCTTAATTGTAGACATGACACGACTGGCCATTTTTTTCCCAATGCCTCAACCTGGTTTGCTTTCTAAACATTATACCCAGCAAAAAAATTCTGCGGAAAATAGAATTTTCAGAAGCTGATTTGTGATGTTAAATTGCAGTACAAGTTCAGGTTAAGTGTACATTTCTTTGATATCATGAACAAATAACTATAACTACACAAATAATTGGAATTACTGAAAAGCTGTAGAAAAAAATGCCAAAAATGTCTATGGACATTTTCATGATTCTACATGTGAAAGTACCTGTTTTTGAAGTGTTTCGACAACACTGTATACATTGTAGACACTCGTGTATTCTACATACAGTTGTATGTGCGATGGAAAACTTACCTTTTAAGAGTCCCCTGAAACAAAGTTGTTTTAAAATCCAGAGGTTTCAGTTAAATTAATAAAACTTTTAATTTCATTTTGTCAAGCTTTGAATGAATTCATTCACACGATCCTTCGTGCAAGTATAAATTATATAGATTTCTATAGTATTATAGAAATATACAGAAGTATATGTTACTACATTAAAAAAATTTCATTTTGTTGTATACAATATAACCATAGAAATAAATAGTTCTAAACAGAAATTCAAGTCAAATTTAAGTCAATTTTTTACAATTTAACTTTAACATTCGTAAAATGCACAATACCCTGATAAGCATGCTGTATACAAATGCCATAAATTTCCAGTTGATGGTCTGTATATGCGTTACACCTGTTCCACATTGCTGTGCAACAATATGTTTTAAGGGTTTTATATATCCCTGTAGGTCGCGATATGACACTAACAGAAGCCAATTTTAATTAGAGAAAGTCCTACAGGTATGAAGGTCGTTCCCTAATTAAAATCCGGTTCTGTTTGGGTCACATATCACGACCTTCAGTAATCTATATTAGTTGGGATAAGAGTGAGTACCCGCCTTCTGGAGAATATACAGTAAACATGTACCAGCACAGTAGGCCTACATACTGTAACGCTTTTGTAAGATAGTACATGTAGACTAAATTTGTGAGGTAAATTGAAAATTTCAGAGATTTTCAAATAAAATTAAAAAAAATATTGGGGATTGTTAATGAGTCAGGGGTATGACTTTCCTGCCACCTATAGGACAAGCTACAAGCTACTGCCCTTCAATGACACATGTGTTTAAGAGAATGCCCATTCACAACACTTTCGGCTTCTACAAAATAAGTGTCATGGACTTTTTGGGTTGCTCTTTCTTTAAAGGTCAAGAGACAGATTGTCAGAATGAAAATTCATTTGATTTTTTTTGGTACTAACTCTTGATGCATCGTTTCTTGACCCACGGTTTTACTTTCTTTAGGCATGCCACTTCCTCGGGTAAACTGTAGGCCTAGGTAAACCTATAGGTGTCAGGGTAGTCAAAACAATGAGCGCCTCTGGAGTCAGGTTTAAAAATACATGAGGATGAACTAGAACTTCCCCAAGGAGGCGTAATAGGTTATGCTACAGACCTCATGAGTCTAAATTATTCTAAACCATTCTTACAATTCTTTTTAAATCTGTGCTTCAATTATTATACAAAATTATTATTTAAAATACTGCAAGGCCCATAATTCAGTATTTCTTTTAAGCTCTGATTTCTTGCTAATAAATTCCATTTGAAAATAGACAATATTTGGCACGCTAAATATATTTATACATATATGTATATATCTTATGTGGAAAACAAAAGTCAACTTCTTGACTAAATTGAATAAGCACGGAATTTTAGTTGCAATATGTATGTAATTTATATAAATATGGATTCCATTCTTAGTCAGTCATTTGTTTACCCATATTTTTGGTGTAGCTGCACATTTCTTTCAACAGAAATAGGCTACATATACTCAAAAACCATAAAAACATGCTCAATGTGTTGTTTTATAACGACTTACAGATTTTGTTATAAGGAAACTTTATATTAAAAACTCACTATTTCATGCCATTATTATTATACCTAAATGTAAAAAGCTCGAACTTCATTTGTCAAAACTGGGCTAATGAATTTTTGAAATTTTTATATAAATACATATTTAAAAAGGTCAGTGAAATTTGTAAAAAGAAACTAAAAGTAAGGATATTTGAAAGAGAAGGCTACATTTCTGAGGAGCCCATAGTGATATTATCATTTTGTCTATTGAATTTTAAAATGTCATTTATTTACGAATTTTATCAGGGGTGGATTGGCCAAAATTTCATTAGCATGAATGATGTTTTGAAATTTTCAAATGGAACCTTGCTTATTTAAGTTTTATTTTTTTTTTTTTTCAATTTGGCCTGAATAATTGTTGCAGTAACATGTTTTACATATGTGCATGACACTATGGGTATAGCATCATTTTAGAATTTTAGGAAATCATATTTATTATCGAATATCAAACACGTGAGCAATTGAGTGACTATAGAGTTTCCTTGTAATTATCTGTGCATTATTATTTCAAATATATAATAGGGACTTTGCGCAGCACAACAAAAGTTGCTAAAAATTACAAAAGTTTAATATACAACGAAAGTTGCAAACTAAAATATCAAAGTGCATTTTATTCATAAAACGATGAAACTTGAGGTAATAACAGCTAGGAAACCAATTTTAATGTAATTTCAATTTATTTATTTATAATATTAGAATTGGATTGCTGCCAACTACTTTAAACTTTCGTTGTATATTATACTTTTGTAATTTGTATCAACTTTTGTTGTATGGCGCAAAGTGCCTAATACCCATCAAAATCTCTGCAAGACAATGCACTTTTTTTCTACAGTGAAATTATGAATAAATATCATGAGGATTTCATGACTAGATTAATGGAATTACAGCTGAATTGAATGTTTGGAATATAGTCGTAGTCAGTGTAAGTGAGCGGCTAGTGAATAATAGCCGGACAGATAGGAGTCGACCCGTTGGTCAAATTATGTTCGTGGTCGTAGTGCTCACTGGGAGCCTCCAGTTCCCCATAATAACTACATTTTACAATTTGGTTGAGCAGAGCGCCCTCTGCCGTTGTCCTTACTCTTATGTTAACCATGTTAGGCACACAGGTAGCAGTTATCCTAATGGACGTTGGGAGTGTGCTGTCCCGAGTACTTCGGGTGGTTCCCGATCCCCGGTTCCTCCTGTTGAAAGCTGTCCTACGGCGACAGAAACAATTATTACATTCTCTCTTCAAATTGATGGCGTAGGTTCCGTAAACCAGCGGATTGACACATGAGTTTGACACTGCGAACATAAATAGGAGGTCTTGTATTCGGACGTCCACGTTTTTGGCCGAAACAGGGTCCACCATATACCACATAGTCATGACGAAATAGGGTGTCCAGCACCAAATGAAGGCAATCACTATGATGACAGTCATCCGAAGGGTCCTGGCTCGTGCCCTGGCGATGTTCGTCATGTCCGATCGACGCAGTTGCATCCTACCCCGGTACAGCTCCTCCCTCTGGAGATTATCTAAAATTAAGAAAACTGAAACCATGGTAAAACACTTTTTTAAATTAACCCCTCAATTGTCTTTTGAAACTTAACTTCTATTCTAATGTTGTTATTAAATATAATGTTGCTTGATTTTGTCATTCCAAAGTGAAAAATCAATTAAGAATTTCAAATGGTGGGAATTGGTTGGCAATTGGTTGGCATCTGTTTCCAGCACTTGAGAATTGAGATTTTAACAATTTCTACAATTGCTGAAAGTTGTTATGTAAACAGATTTCAACAATGTGCAGGCAGTTGAAAATTGATTTTTTTTTTAAACCTGGGAAGCTCGTTTAAGTGCCAACACTCACGATCCATGAGCCTTCAAGTTAATTATTCTAATGACATGATCAAACAACAATATTTGCCATATATTTTTTGATCAGAAATATATAACCCATGGTTTATAGTGAGTCAACCATGTAGTTCTGTTTACTATGAGCCATGATTTTTATTGAATTGTCACTGATCAATTGGTTGGTAGGATCTATAGTGTTATTCGGGATTGTGATGTCATTCAGTTATCAAAGTCTTGTGTGTTAATGTTTTATAAATGGACTTGTATGGTCATTTATATTTAAAAACTCAAGACGAAAGAAATTGCTTGTCATTTGGATAATTTCTGCTTTTATATAGGGTTTAAGAAAATGTGATATTTACACATGACAAAGGCGCTTATGCCTGTGCATGTTTGTAAACTAATGCAAAAACTTAAATAGGCTTCTCAGGTTATTGGTTTGCCTTTTTGCATGGTGGTGGTCGGTGTACTCATTGCTATGGTGTGCCATTGTTGGTAAAATAATGAGGCCTGTGATAATAGAGCTAAGTGTTAGCTTTCTTAAACTGGTGCTATTATATCTAATAGCCATCAATTTTGAAGTGTTATATGATTTTGATGTTGTGGTTTTTCTCGTGTATAATGATCATAAAGATGTTGTAAACAAGGCTTGTAATAGTTTATTATGATTAGATTCCTCAACTATGGGGTGTAAGACCTTGGTATAGGTCTTATAGATTTAATAATAATTATAGTAATTTATAAAATGTGACCTTGCAAGGGATCAAGTTTCTTTCAAAGCCTCCTGATTTCTATGCGTCATCTTGTGTATGTTGTTGTTATCGTGTTTACTGTTATATAGATTATAATGTGTTCTTGAAATTGAATGAGGAGGGCTATAGCTGAGACTAACTTTCTAATGTATTTAGGCCCACTTCAATTCAGTTTTAATGACAAATCAGTTAAACCTTGGCCTGCAGGTATTTTTCGGAACGTTGCTATGTCATCAAGCAATTGGCAATATGATTACCTCGTGTTTCTTTTGATTTCATTGAAATCTTCCAAAGTATTTTGGTGTAGGCGAAAATAATGATGACCAATGGAATACCATACATTGCCATCATACACACGACGTTGTAAGCCACTTCTTGTTCAGGAGATGGAAAGAATCCAAAGGAAACGCACTGAACGAAGTCAGCATTTGAGGGATGCGATTGAACACTGAAGATAATGCTCTGAAAGTAAACAAAATAAACGAAATTGGTTTGGTACCCAAGTCATAGAAAAACAATTTAAATAATTGGTATATACACTCGAATATACAACAGCTCTCTTTTTTATGATTATACCCGAGAAACACCACAACATCAAAACCCACTTATGACACTAAGGAATGACCAGTCCACTTCCATTAACTATATGTTTCTGTTACTGTGCACATGCATGCAAAAGTAAAATTAGTTTACTTCACATTCTGCTGCATGTGACATGTCTATATATATATATATATATTTGCACAAATACCCTATATCCCTATTCATTTCAACTGAGTCTCTCTCTTAAATTTGTGTGGCAATATTTGTAATTAAAGTAAACTCACACTTTCAAAATAAAATTGCTTTCATTTGATGATGAAAGCACCGACTCCAACTCCATAATAGAGCTGGAACATTTCATATAGGATTTTAGCAAATATATAAGTTTAGTGGTATTTCTTTTATCTCAGCTAGAATCTGAGATGTAGTTCAGCACTTTTGATAACATGCAATTTATTTTATGGCAGATACTAGTGGATGGAATTTTTTCATCCTAAAATCAGAGTAGATGGAAATAGAGAAGAGTGCATGAAACAGTTGCGTATTTTTTCATATCGTTAAAGGGGTTGGGAGATTGTGAATTTTTTTGTGAAAATTGTCTTATGAGATTTTTGAGTGATTTCTCAAGCTTCTCCCCCCCGTCTTCCCTAAATATGGTATATGTTAAAGGTGACAACCCATCTTTACAAGTGCGTAAATATTATTAGCGACGTTGATCAATGTGTTGTTTTTATATAGCTATATTTGGCAACAGTCATTTATCCATTGTCACTCATAATTATCTAAAACATAACTAGCACTATTAGAAGTTCTTACAGAAGTTGATACATGATGATGTAGGCCTACTCTCCAATGAGAAAATATATCATCCATTAATTTATTAATAATACGAGTACTTTATAAAAACACGAATCCGTGAAAGCCATTTGGTTGAAAATGAAAACATTCTCACACTTGATGGTGGAGCTCTCATAATTATGAACCATATATCTTCTTTGAGGGTGACAAACATTCATGGGTTGACATGCTATAGATGTCAATAATGCTGCAGATTGCGAAGCCAAGTCTGATCTTATAACAAAATAGGGAAAAAAAGGTGTAATATAAATCTTTATGATTTTTTATATTTTGAATCCTCTGAGCCTTTTTTGACATGAAGTGACGTTCAGTGCACATCCAATCTTTTAGAAGCTAATCCAACCCATTCGTCTGTTGTGATGGGATAATAAAAGTACAGACTCCAAAATGATAGGTGATTAATTTGAAGTGATGATGTTTCCAAGGCATTTACTAAGCTAAAAATGTCTTCCCAAACAAAATGAAGAGTGATTTTAACATTGAGATTTAACTAGTGAGTCCAAACTTTGTCCTACTGGTGTATCATTGTTTTTGTTAAAAATACCGGAATGTAACATCAAAGCTAATGTTTTATGCCTGGCCGGATAGCCAAGGTAGTAAACTATATACATGTATTTGTTTAATAACAACAGTTGGCAGTTGTTCCTTAATTGCCCCCCCCCCTCCCAAGTAGGGTCTAGCTCAAAAAAAAGTATAATAAAAAAAAGGTCGCAAAATTTGCTAGAAAAGTAACGAAAGAACTCATGACTGTAAAATTCAAGGCGCTGAGTGTAAATCCGCAATCAAAATTTAAATCGATCTTGACCGTCAGAAGTTATATAGTTCTTTTAATTTTATAAATCCTTAAAGTATATGCAAACATTGCTGTGGAGTTCCAAAACATAAGATGCTGATTTTTCAAATATTTTAAAATGAATGCAAATAATTTAAAATTTAAAACTTGATTATAATACATTTACCTGTATTTAAAACTTCTTCTTGTCCATTGGTGACTTATTATTTGGAAAGTTTCTCAAAAATCAAAGTTTTTTTTTACTAGATCTCTCGATAGGGGTCGAGGAAGGGGGATTTATGGTTTATTTCTTATCAGCTGGCAGATCACAATGTATACAGGATAATGCATTCCATAGGAAAAATGAATTTTACAAAATATTACAATCATATTGGCTTAGTTATTTAATAAAAAAAATAGTTTCAAAATTCTTTAATTTGATTATTAAAAGAATAAAGTGCACGTGTATGCCATTTTGTGTATTTAATTCTTTACTTTTTTAATAAATGACTACGCCGAAGTCTTGGTTGTAAAGTTTTTAGAAATACATTTTTTTCTAAGTATATTGTCTGTTGGTAAAAAGTTTTTATAGGGTTATATCTATATCAGTTGTAAAGTTAAAAAAAGTGCAAAAAAAATCACCAACTGGTCTAATATTGTACACAAAAGCAACCTCAATGCTGTCGACATAATCCTATAGCATCATTTTTTAGCCAAGAGATTAGTCAAGCCTTGTAAAAGGCATGTTTTTCGTCATGAAATGGTCTAGAGTCTAGACAAACAATTTTGCTGAGTAATGAAATTAATCGCTATAGACATTGCAAAATATGCTTGTCGGTTTGTTTATAGTTGAAATGTGCATGTATGGCGTTTATAAAATATACGTTATGCACATTGAGTTGATGGCAGTAATAAGGTGTCAAAATATTCATAGACTTGATCTTGTGAGACATTCATTACATATCAAAACTTTATGCTGTGGAAATTATATGTGTAGGCCTATACTCAATGAGTCTCATAGGAAAATAACCAAGGTAAAGTTGTTGTCTGTGTAGACCAGAATAATTCTCTCTGATTGCTTATTTTCTCTATTTTGATGTACTTAATAGGTTTGACTTCCATTGACTGAATCCTTTTAACTCATTTTTCATATTTTTTTAGCTGACACAATAGCTAATAGCTATAAGTGAGTAGTTGGCGTGGGCACAATGCAATCCATTGATCACTATTACTTGTGTGTTAAAAGCGCCCCTTTTTGAGTAAAGAAAAATTGAATTCATTTCTAGCAATACTGCAACAATGCTCTCTTTTAAAAGTAGTGCAATGTGTATTACATGACCTTGAAAGGTAATTCATTCATTTTGTTTATGTAAATGTTCCCAGGTGAATATCCTGTATCCCTTAAATGTGTTGCGGCATTAGTAGCCAGTTTCATGGAAGGGTTGATTTATGTTGAACGGATATCTGTCTTATACATCTAAGCATTTCACCTTAAAAAATCGATCTCCCTATATTTTTATCTCTCTTATAGATGTTTTCTTTCGAGTGATTTTTCTTTCAAAGTAAGTACTGGCTATCAGTTTCCTTATGGCCAGACGTCACTAGCAGAGGATAAATCTTGAGAGACATAAGTCATTTCTGGCATATATTTCTGGTGACAAAAAAACGTTGAAAAGATTTGTGAAGAAGACATTCGGCCAGTAAAAAAATTGCTTTGGCCATGAAAGTTGAAAGGAATAGACCACCATCTTTAAATTGCCTAAATTGATAATCTGTTTTGGTGTTGAAGCCATCAGTGATTGCCTACTTGTAAGGGGTGGTCCTTGGAAATGTGTTATTCAACATTCAGTCTATTAGATTACAGTAATAACAGTTGAAATGTACTGAGAATGTAGGCCAGCCTTGTTTTCTTGCATTAAAAAAATACGCAGAACCGTTACAGTATCTAGTACAAAAAGGAATTTCTCTACACTAGTGCATGCATGGGAAAAAGGACCCCATGGTCAGCAGGATATTTGTTTCCGATCTCGTCGTCATTACATTTATGGCCCATTTTCATTGAATGTGTTTATGGATGGATTTCTAAGTTAGTTTGAGTGTTGGACTGCTTTCCATCCATCAGTTTTCTTTATATGGGCATTTGAAATCATGTCTTTTGAATTTGAGGAATAGACTGAAATGGCATATAAGCCTAATAGAAAACCTCGTATTTACATGCCAAAAAACTCTTCCTATTGAAAAAGGAACTTTTAAATTCACAAATATATATACAGTCTGAAAAACCATTTTTGAATTGATAAAAAAGTTCTCTTGAAAGCATTTAGAATCATTATAATTGAATGGTGGAATTCAGGATTTTGCATTAGATGAAAGGGTTTTAATCTAGACGGCCCATTCAGGGAAATTTATGATGGGGGGCCTATGCATTTGTGTTGCAGAATTGAGGGGGGATGGGCAGAAAGTACAATGTTCCTTCCCACAGAGTTGTTTATCACTCACAAAAAATGTTGTTCTGTTGTTCTGTGATATACTGATATAGAGTGGGTGGGAGTAATGTTTCGGAAAGTTTGGCGAAAGGAAATCTGTCCCCAACCGTGACTCGCCACAAGGTACTATGGCCAGTACTGACTTTATTTTTTCCAAAAAGAGGTTTAGGCATTTGGGCAAATGAAAAATAGGTTGCCAATGGCGGCCAATTAGAACCCGCCCGGATGTGCTGGTGGCGAAAGTGAAAATCGCCAAAATTTAGTTGGTAAATGTTCTCGTGGTTTAAGGGGGCTGTCCACACTTTTAAAAAATGCATGCTCCTATGGGAATCTCCATGTTAAGTAAATTAAAGTACGGGTACAAATTAATCAATAATGGTTAAACATAAATTGACGGGGTTTGATTTTTTATGAAGGACAATTAAATTTACTAA